>LPNX010579421.1:224764-260131 GCA_001517045.1 Pseudotsuga menziesii
TCTGTATTTATCACTAGTGACTTAACTCTCTTGCTCTCTCAAGTGTGGCGCACTTTTGGAGAAGGAAATTCTTGGGCTTGACAGAAGACAGAAGGCTGTTGTTGTGAAGGGAGGTCATCTTACTGTTTTGGGTTCACATCTTGTGGTGATACTATCTTAGAGGAAGTTGAGGGGTTTTCTCCATTTATGGTTTCCCCTCCTAAAATCTTTGTGTCTCTTGTTTCTTGATGTGCTTATGTGGTTGTTGTGCTTGTTATTCTCTCAGTGAAACGATCTTGTCATAATGCTAGCTTAAATGTTGAAAAAATAACACAGGCCTCGCAGCCATTGATGTTCTATGCAGTGGAGTGCATGAGACCCACAGTTTATGATTGGAGTACTGCGCTGTTGAGTAACATGAAGCAATAGCTTAGTGACTACAAGATGGGTAGGGTATGAAACTTTGGTTTCGACTATATACTGAGCACATTCTTCTTTGAGCGTGTTATTGGGCTAAGCCCTAGAGTCGACGTTCCTCCTCATGGGGTTCGATATCTAGCCCAATGACGTTTGGCAGATGCTATACACAGACTGGGTGGAGGTAGGGTGTCCAACCCCTACCCAGTTGATTTCTTTCCATGGTGGCAGCGGCAGATTATTTCCATCGAAGATTACCCTTATGTAGGGATATATTTTTGGAGAGATCTCGACATGCCCCTACCACCAGGATCAGCATATGGTCACATTGGCAATGAATCCCAACCCTCTTTTAAAGTTTTTTTAAATATTAAATTTTTTTGTGTGTTTTTTAATATATAGACTCAAAAGACATGTTTTTGCATGACAACACATAGTGACAACCTATCATATGTATGCAGATGTTGGACCACAGTGGCCTGATGGCTTCCCTCATCATAGACAGAGGGGAAGAGGAGATGATATCATGGGTGTGGATGCAAAGTGGACACTCCAAAGCATCCACACAAACTTTGTACGATTGACACATAGAGTACCCATGGCGCAAGTCGAGGACTTGCCTGAGGCCATGCAGCGTCAGGTGGTTGGGGTACCATGAGCGTGGGTTTGGTTATTCTGATGACTAGCTAGAACCGTGGTGTGCTACCACGATCAGAACCCCCCTCCTCCTCCATAGGCTTAGAGACCTAAGAGTGATTCATTTTTGTACTATCGTGTATTATATTTTGGTGGCTCGAAAGCCCCATTTTTGTATTATGACACTTATGTATTATGACATCACATTTTGGATGTTTAATGAAATTTTTTTATGGTGATTGATTTTATTTATTTACATGTGTGTAAAAATGTATGTTTTTGATGTGCTTATGGTATATGAAAAAAATGACAATATAACACATAGTTAGCATATGAGTCAACAACTTGATTATAAATTCTTGAAACATGTATGTATGTTATGTTGTCAAATTGTCGTTCTAACAATCTCACATGTAAAAATATTCGTAATAATGTCGGATCCCTAACATGATACAAGCCATTAAGTTGTGACACTACTAACTGCGAATCAAGATGTACCTTAAGAGAAAGAACACCATGTGAAATGGAATCCTGTAATAGCTTAATAACGACACTGTACTCAGCAACATTGTTCAAAGAGGGTCGTAAACATACACCTCCTGAAGACAATACCTGACCCATAGGAGTATAAATCACCCAAGCAGCAGAGGATGAGTGTTGAGTGTGGTGACTAGCACCATCAGCGAATCCTATGTAAATGGAAGACTCCATCGACATCTTCCACAAGAAACAAAAGCTAATCAACAAACCTGATCACCATAAGAAAACCTAACTATGCAAAAAATGGTACAATAATATACAACAATCAGCCCTGGTTGAATATCATGCATAGTATTTTTTAAGATAGAGCCCATTTCTAAGCTTCGCCAAGGCTGTCCCTTCATAATCTACCAGCTCATAGGTGCCCTTCTCTAAGACACGTTTGACCACTTAAGAACCATGCCACATGGGATTAAAATTCCCTGCCCCCAAGGGTTCTTTATCCTGATCCCATAAAAGGAACAAATCTCCTTCACTAAACGTCCTCGGATGGACAAACTTATCATACTGGACCTTAACGCAACGTTTATTCACCTCTAGAGCCACTAAAGCATCTCGGCGCTGCTCTAAGTGGACCAAACATTCCTCCAATGCGGAAGTGTCTGGTAAAATCTCTATAGCTAGTTTCAATGAAGGGATTTCGCATTCAACCAGCAAGATAGAATCCAGTCCATGTACAAGTTGATATGGAGAAAAACCGGTGGCAGTCTTAACCATGGTCCTATATGTCCACAAAGCAGGATATAACATGATATGCCAATTCATTTTCTTTGTGTGATGGATCGTTGGAGAATGGATTTAAGTGTTTTGTTCACTGCTTCAGCCTATCCATTTTTCTGAGGCTAATAAGAAGAGGAGTGCTCTTGCTTATGCCCTAACTTCGAGGCCAACTCTTCCATCATTAGATTCTGAAAGTGCATGCCATGGTCAGTGACAAGCTTTTTCAGAATACCAAACCAAGTAATAATTTGGTTGAATATGAAATGTGCAGCTGTCTCACCATTGGATTTAATCGTGGGCATAGCCTCAGCTCATTTTGTGAAGTAATCAACAACCACTATAATATGATGATGCCCCCCAGCTGAAGCTGGGTTGCAATCCATGAAGTCAAGCCCCCACTTGGTGAAGGGACCACCGCATGCCCCTCCATGGGCTGTAGAAATCCCAGATCAATGACCACCACATGCCCCTCCATGGCATTCATTCAACACAACCTCATCCTCCTCGTGGGTTAAACAATGATGTAAAATGGAATCTACCCCATGGTGGTACAAAGTGTTATCCACTATAAGATAGTTTTTAGATACGTGACATAATCGTCGTTGCTCATCTAATGAGAGGTGAGTACGGACCTTCAATGTTTGTAAATATACGATAATATCCCCATACCATGGATCCAAATATGAGATAAGGAATATATGCTCATCGACAAATGTATCCTTGTAAACTTCCTCCTCCTCCTCACTTGGGAAGTCAGAAATGAGCTCCACAAAAATTAACGATTTCGTAGATTTCGTCGAAACAAACTCGAGATCGAATTCTTGCAAGATACCAATCCATTTATTATAATTTCCCCTGACATCCGTTTAGTGAGGATGAACTAAAATGGATTCACATGAGCTAACATCAAGGTCTGGTGAAGGAGAATGTAGTGTCTCAATCTCTGAACTGCATGAATGGTAGTTAAGGCGAGTTTCTCCACATGGGAATAACGGATTTTCGCATCTATAAGGTGGCGGCTCAAATAGTATATGACATGTTGATGTAGCTCCTCATCCTCCTGAACAAAAACCATACCAATCATCTCCATGGGCGCGACCACATAAATAAAAAAGTCACGGCTATAGCCGGGTGGACTAAGCATGGGGGCCGATGCTAAGGCTCGCTTATCCCAGCAAAAGGTAGTGTCCTTCTTCAAAAGACGCATAAAGCCTTTAGTGAAATTGGAAAACTTAACCATGAATCTCCATATCAAGTTTTCCATGCCTTGCAAACATTGAATATGTCTAAGATTTCTTGGGGGAGACAATTGAAGTATTGCCTCAACCTTTAAGGGATCAACTCTTATACCCTCCTTGGAAACAATGAATCCTAGCATGCGACCTAACTTCATGCAAAAGATGCACTTATGAGGAATTAACCTAACCTGGTAGTGGCGACACCTTTCAAATACTAATCTCAAATGGTAAGAATGACGCACTCTCAACCGAGAGTGAGAAGCTAGGTCATCCAAAAATACTTCAATAACTGATTTGAGATCGTGAAAAATCAAGGTCATAGCCTACTGAAATGTGGCTCCGGTGTTTTTAATACTGAAAGGAATCTTCCAATATGAAAACATACCCTAAGGACAAATAAATGTAGTTTTGTGTTAATCCTCGGGTTTAATTTGAATCTGATTATATCCAGAAAACCCATCCATGAAGGAAAATACCTCACTTCCCAGATACTCATCCAAAATTTGGTCAATAAATGGTGTGGGAAAATTATCCTTAGGACATGCATGTTTTAAATCATTGAGATTAGTACATATACGGATCGCTTCCTGTTTCTTTACAACCAAAACGGGGTTTGAAACCCACTCTGTCAAGGGAACGAGATAGATAAATCCTGCTTTCAACATCTTTTCTATCTCATCCTTAATTGTGGGTGCTTTTATAGGATTCACCACATGCAAACGTTGTTGAATAGGTTTGGCATTGGGATAAGTATTAATTTCATGTTCAATAATGTGAGGGTTGATACCTAGCATTTCCTCATATGACCAAGCAAAGATATCACAAAATTATTTGAAAAACTCGGTATACTCTTGAATCTTAGCATGGGAACATTCTAACCCAATATAGACATTATCAATCTTTCCAGGATCACGAGAGATATTGATAGGAATTGTAGGTGATATGCTCGCCATGTTCCCATCAGCTATCTGACCAGGAGAGCTTAATGGAACCATGGGACTACTAATCTTCTTGCTAAGAATATCCCTAAAGTCCTCATACTCCAAACGATCAAGCTCGAGAAAAAAATAAGATCTATGATGTAACTCTTCCCAAGGTGGCTCAACTCCAGACATGGCCTCAATAATAGCTTCATATGATGGAAAAACACTAGCAAGGAAGTCATGTGCACGAGAGGACTCAACTATCCATGCAAGCAGCACATATGGGTCCTCCTCCTCTGTCTGTGAAGAGGAAGGACTAGGCTCTGCAACATAATCAAGATTTGATTGATATGCAATCATAGCTACAGGAAATGTCACATTCGTTTCGATAGGTCCATTTGAAGGACTCGGTGTAGGAAGGATCCAAGGATATTCCCTATGGAAAGTGTGAAAATAAATTGAATTCAATGACTATGAAGGCCCATCGAAACTAGATATAATCATAAGGATGGCTGCAGGACAACTAAATGTCCCCATAAGGGATGGATACATACCTACACCCACACTCCCAATTGCTAGCTGAGAGTGGTCGATAATCAGAATCGAAGCTCCCGACGATGCACTAACACTTGGATTTTTGAATTATGTTTGATCAATTTTAACAATATTCCCATTAAACGGAAAGAATACAACTCAAAATAGAGAAGAGACTATGGCTTGCATACTATACATCCAATTTCGACCTAGTAAAAGATTGTAATCAAGGGGCGGCGCATCAACCACCTCGACCTTGATCGCGATAGTCTTCCCTCCCGAATGGACCTTAAGAGAAGGAAGAATTCTATGCAGCCAAAATGATCTACCATCAAAGGCAGTCAACATGGTAGCAGATTTAGACAACTTGGGAGAACCCAAACCCTTCCAACCAGACAAAGACATCACGAAAGAAGTAGTGCCTTCGTCAATCACAATGCGTTTGAAGGTCATGTTAAGACATTCCACTTGAATCAAAAGAGACATGTAGTAAATCAAGTGAGGCTGAAGTCCCATGGTTTCAAATTTGATGATGAAAGAAGAGTTATCATCATTCACCCCAAGAGCAGAAAGCAAAGATTTACTTTGCGATGGACAACTCTAAAGAAATTCAAGTGCAGACATCACACAAGGAGTGTGGCCAAAATCCTTGACAACAGAATAGTTCTGGGCGGATTGGAAATTAGGATTTTGCCCTGAACACTTTAAAACTCCCTTAGGAATGAGAGGTACACTCTCAATTTTATCCATAGGATTTTCAATACACAAAAGGCTCTCGATAGGAGGAGATTCTTTCCCAAGGTCTGGTTGCGATGAAACATAGACTTTCGCATGAGTCACAACCTTAGTAGCACACACCATGTTGATGCACCCATGACCTGTACTAGCTTCTGGTGGATATTTATCTCCACCTAATGTAGAATGAGGATCATGGGTCCTCGAGTTCATATTTTGATTATGGGGTAAAGGATTAGTCAGCAAAATTGGGCCCTGTGCTATGAATCTCAAGGCATGTTCCATACAAGGGCACAAGTGAGTGAGGTGGTCATCCTTACACAATTTACAAGGAAACTTAACCTTACATTTATAATTCTTGTCCCCCCAAGAATTACAGTCATTCTTGTCATAAAAATTGGCATTTTTGTTCTTTTTCCCACCCTTATGATTATTTTTACCCTTTTTATTATTCCTTCCAGGCTGCTGGTTGCCCTTTTGGTCTAACAATTACATAGAAAGTACACTCACTTTTTGGGTGGGTTAAGATGAAGCCGTAGCTTGTCCCAATGTGGATTGGTTAATAGACAATTGACTCACTTGTTTTGTAACTGAGTCCGCAGGTTTGGCACTCGTACAACCCACAATGCCATCGTCATGTGGTCTAGGTTTGATCTTGGGATCAAAAATAGAATGCAGAGCATTAGGTATGATCTCATATAATAGCCCTGATTGAGCATAAATCAAATCCAATTCCTGTGCCCTAAAAATTGCTTGTTCCTCATTCTGGACTCCGGATGTAGAAAAATCCTTCGCGATATAAGGTAGTAACGATTTAAGGAACCACTCAAGGAGAAACTCTGGCGGTATTAAAGCTTTAGTCAACCTCTTCCATCTATGCTACTCTTGGATATGGTCCGAGATATGTGTGGCTTTGTCCTACCGAAATGTTGACAAGAGCTCCATACCAACATCGTAACACACTGGTAGCTGGAAGTGATTGAGGAAATTCATAGCAAGGTCATCGAACAAAATCTCTCAGCACGGAAAGGAATGGGAACACCCCCAGACATAGTATGAGGTTCAATTTCTGACTCAGCATGATGTACCAGATCACATGCAGGGATATCAAACATGTCATAACTAACATGACTAGTGCTTATGGATTCATGGTGAGTCTCATCGCCCAAAAAACAATACCAATGACCTGTGAATGAGGGATCATAACTGGAATGTAAAGGTATATCAGGTGAAGGATAATATACAAGAGTAGGATCTTCCTCCCTAACCTCTTGAAGTGGAGAAGACATCTCAGGAGTCTCATCCTCGTGATCTCCCATTGTGTGTGAATCAACGTGATAAGTAGTCCACTTAGACATTCTATTTCTCTCTGCCAAAGGAAGAGGAGATGTGGAAGGTGGAAGTCCTGCTAAACGACGAGAATGGAGAAGTGCCCCACCTGAATCCATAATGACTCAAAAATTGAAAAATACTCTATATAATTATGCAAACCCTAGGAAAACTAGCATGCACATAGCATACACCTATATAATGTAAAGCCAAATCACAAGCAAGCAAGGGTAGGATATGTGAGCTCCCGAATAAAGAAAGTATGTCTCACCTAGGAGAGGCTTGAGAGGCTCCCATACACAACAAGTGGAGGTTCCTAACCAATTATTGTGGTCCTCAGCTTCAATGCATATAGCGACTGTGCTGTCTTACCCCAACCTGGCTGGGACACCTGCAGAATAACCTTTGCAAAGTACCCCCTCGATAGCCTAGGTAAGGAAACTAAGGTCACCTCAATATAATCAATGCTCAGGTGGACAGTCACAGGCAGGATTGACCGTATGGGTAGGGTAGCAAAGCCCAAAACTCTCTAAAGATCCCCCATATACAAATACGATCCTAGAAATATCTCTGGTGCTACTCAGTTATGAGTAGGGGTCATCCCAATCAATAACCACTCACACCACCTTGTGCTTAACTACCTTGTAAGAAGATGATCTTGAGAAACACTAATTATACCAATGAATTTCATACTCTGACCTGGCCAGACACATACATGTTTTTGCTCAGTGGTCTTGGAGAATTTACTCACAATGAACTATTCCAAGACCCTAAAACGTAATCTTGTTGGTGCACACTATAAAAGAAAAGAGTGTAATTCATTTTATTATGCGTTGATTTTAATTGGCTTATTACTCAAAAGGGTAAATGATCGTGGAACTAATGGTGTTATGACGCAACAAGAAGTAAAATGCACACCTAACAACCAATGCAAATGCACTGTGTCAAATGAAAAACAGGGTATGCTACTACGTGAAATGAAAATTTTTCCTTCAAATGAAAAATGCAATCATTCCTATATGAAAATATAACTAATACTATTCCAAGCAAACCTAGTGCAAGTACCATGCAAAATGCATCATCTTGCAAAAAGAAAATATTTTTGTATTTTTTGAAATAAAATGAGATAATGAAGCAAAAGAATGACTCTACCACCCCCAGAATCTGCAAGCACTATCATACAGCACCCAAGCAAATCACCAAGGTAAAAGAGACCTAATGCACTAATCCCAAAACAATAAATAGAAAATGCAATGACAAGAACATTTAAAAAAAATTCTAACTAAAGGATGTCTTTGGTAAGAAACAAAGGTGTGTCCAGACTCTAGAAGCACCCAAGGAGACTCATAAATCATCAAAACTCAGGGTACAAGTGACCATGTGCAAAAAACCCACGTATATACGTGGATATCCCAGTAGAAACTGCGTGTACACGTAACTATGAAGCAAAAACTTGTGTATAGGAATAAAAAGAGATAAAAAGAAGGTAAAATAGACAAGGTGAGACAAATTTTACTCCTATTAGACACTACCAGACATACGTGCCCCCAGACCTGACTCAGAAACTGAGAAATCAGAGCAATTCAAGAACATTGAATGCCGATAAAAACCCCCAAAGGAAATGACTAGGAACTCCCCAGTATGGTCTCGAATTCTGTTATGGAGAAAACTTCCTATGGCTTAGGGTACCACAACAGACATAGTAACCACATAAATCAATCCTTTCCTATATGCAAGAGAAACCAAACATCTAACACTAAAGGATCACAATACATACCTTATTCCAGATGGTTGATGTAGATCCCCATTCATCTTTTCCACTCTCGCTTATATAAGTAATTTGCTATCTCAACATTCAGCAAACAAGACAAGCATGCTATATATAATTGTGTTAGACCTACTCTAGCATGTATAATCAATAACATATAAGCACTTAAAAGCATCCATGGATTCAATACTCATTTAAATACACATTATTGGAGTATAGGAAAATATATTTCTATCAATATAAAACAGAGATTACAATAGTGACAACCTCTATTGGCACGTCTGCGAATCGGAGAAACTGAGTCCCCCACCTGGGCCTCCACCACTTCAATCCTCGATCTCTTGATAGCAAGCTCACAAGCAAAGGAAAGCCTGGGAGGAACACAAAGTGCTCCAAGGGACAAAGGGATGCACACTCAAGTATAAGCTCTGGAAACAATGGACTATAGTTCTCTTTCTCTTCAATTCCTCTCCTTTCAATGTCTCCAAATGGTTCCTTATATAATGCTTCAATGGGGTAATGGAAGGTCAAATCCAAGTGATCTCAAGGCATATGGAAGGCCGAGAGACAAGTCACTCGGATCCACATCAAGGAAAACTACAAAACTATTTGGCCTTTTGCACACATCCCGATGTACACAGTTTTAAGGGTCAAATCCGCATATATACATGAGAACAAGTTTAAAATTCTCGTATAGCAAATAAGACATGTTTTTAGGGATGATCTTGGAAACATCAAATGTACAAAAATGGTCCATGGGGTCTAAAGAGTCCATAGAGGGACAAGGAAGGCCATAAAGGTGTGATCTACCATGTGTGATAAAATCAGCTGTAACAACATCCATTACACTACCCTCATTTGACCCCCACACCCTTACAAAGGCTCAAAAACATGAAAAGAGCTTAAAAATCCCTAAAAAGAGAAAAATAGCTTTCATAGGGGCTAAAACCTCCAAAAATGGGATAAACCCCTCAAAGGAGCCTAAAACCAGCAAAGGATCTAATAATTGGGTGAAAGGGGATTAAATACCAACAAAGGGGATAAAGCCCTAACCAAAGGCTTAAAACCCTAAAATCTCAAGAAAAAACTATAAATAGAGGGGTGGGGGTCACTCTCAAAATAATCATCCCCTGCCTATCATTACTCTGCCCGTATGAGTGTCTTGAGGAGCCAACTCTCTGAAGACATTCATCCCTTTCTCTCTTTTGCTCCATTATCTACTTCCCTTGTGTGTTGAGCTTAGCTCCACACATTCAAACCAGTAAGGAGAGGCTGCTCCTTGAGCTAGAGCATGGTGGCCGATATTCCATTAAAAATCTTAGGTATAATGAGATGCATGTCTTGTTTATTTTTATTTTCAACTTATATGTATGTGTGGTTTATTTCTAACAGTAGATTGTAGGTTCTCCATTGATGATTAGTTGCAGGTTTATTTTTCAGACGGTTTGTTGCAGGGTTTCCATGGCTCAAATATAACCCTTCCTTGCAAGTTTTTCATTCACCAAATAAAACCTACCCTTCCATCCTATAGATATAAGGTATCTATTTCTACATGTAGCCAATGTTTTCCCTAAGCTACAGGATGAAAAAATTGTACAAGTAGCTGGGGAATTGGCAGGCCATCCCCATGAGCCTAGGAAGACTAGATCACAAACTAGTAAAGATTCCTTTGCAAGTGATAGGGCTCTTGTTGAGAACTATTATATGCTGGTTCATTCTGATCGTCAAACATATCAGTACTTACCCTAGATGGAAATCAACAATGGAAGATGAATTTCAGTCCCTCCAAGAGAACAATACATGGGAATTGGTTCCCCTTCCTCCCAAGAGGAAGGTTGTTCAATGCAAATGGATTTTCCGGCCCAAAATTTCTGCTGATGGTTCTGATCTGAAACATAAGGCAATTTTATCTTCTAAAGGCTATTCCCAGGTCCATGGTTTTGATTACACAAATACCTTTGCACCCATTGCAAAGATGGACTCAATAAGACTAGTTCTAGCATTGGCAGCTAGTAAAGGTTGGGAAGTTCACAACATGGATGTCTAGAGTGATTTCTTCCATGGTGAGATACAGGAGGAGATATATATGCAGAAGCATAAAGGTTTTGAAGAGGATCCTTCATTGGTATGTAGGCTGAAAGAATCATTTTATGGACTCAAGCAAGCCCCCAGGGCTTGGTATGCAAAAATGGATGCTTTCTTTCTTTCAATTGGATTCACTAGATGAAAATCAGAGCCTGATGTGCATTTGTAAAAACATGATGGTATATTGCAAGTCATTTTTCTCTATGTTGATGATATTCTTATTATAGGTATCTATACCAATTTAATTGGCCAAATTAAGTCATCTTTGTATAGTGAGTTTGCCAGGACAGACCTACGATTGCTAAGGCAATTTTTGGGCTTTGAAAATGATAAAAATGGTAAGGGAATCATGCTGAGTCAGCCATAGTATGCTTCAAACCTGCCAAATAATTTTAACATGGCTAAATGTAAGGCAGCCAAGTCTCCCTTTTCTTTCTGGAATTAACATGCATGAATTTGGCAATTCTCCACTGGTAGAGTTTACACTCTACAAGAAATTAATGGGCAACTTCCTCTACCTTACTCACACAATACCTGATTTGTATTATGATGTGAGTGATGTAGAAAGACACATCCACCACCCACATGAGCTCCATTGGATATCAATAAAGGGAATTCTTCAATATGGTCAGGGAACTAAGAACTTCGGGGTGCACTACACAGCTAGTTCATCACTTCAAGTAGCTGGATTTTCTGATTTAGATTGGGCTGGCGATCCAACTGATAGGAAGTCAAATTCAGGATTTGTCTTCATGTTTGATGAAGGTCCCATTTACTGGTCAAGTAATAAACAACACACTATTTCACTTTCATCAACAGAGTCCAAGTATAGGGCAGCAGTCAATGTTGCTACACAGTGTGTTTGGTTGCAGGGAATTCTTCAGGAGTTTGGTGTCACAATTGATTCCCCAACTAACATTTGGGTGGAAAATCAGACTTCCATAAAGATATCTACTGATCCAGTATATAGGTAGAAAATGAAGAACATAGAGATACACATGCATTACATTCAGGGCTTAGTGCATGACAAGGTGCTCTCATTGCAGTATTGGCCATCCACCGAGAAAATAACTGATATTTTTACCAAGGATTTCACTTATAAGACCTTCACCTATGTGAGATATTTGCTTGGGGTGAGTTAAGGGTGGTAATTTTCTATTATATTATTGCAGGTCCATCCCCATGTCCATTGTTAACCCAAAAAATCCCCTAATGAGCTCTACATGACCTACACCACCTAAAGACATCCATGCATGATCCTCATTTGACCCGCACACCCTCAAAAAGGCTCAAAAATATGAAAAAGGGCTTAAAAATCCCTAAAAAGAGCCAAAATAGCTCTCAGAGGGTCTAAAACCTCCAAAAAGGGGCTAAAACCCCTCAAAGGAGCTTAAAACCACCAAAGGAGCTAAGGATTGGGAAAAAGGGGCTTAAATCCCAAAAAAAGGTGCTAAATCCCTAACGAGAGGCTTAAAACCCTAAATATCTAGAAAAAAGCTATAAATATAGGGGTGGGGGTCACTCTCAAAACACTAATTCTCTCCCTATCCTTATGCTTCCCGTGTGAGCTCCTTGAGACCCTTTATCTCTTAAGCAATTCACGCTCCCTCTCCTCCATTGCTCCACAAGCCAAGCTTCCATCCCAAAGACAGACATGTGCTTCCAAAGCTAGGGCATGGTGGCCCATTTCCACCGAAATAGAAGGTATAATTTTTGTTTTGTGTCATTTTAATTCTGGTTTTCTAAAATATTTTTCTTGTAGGCTTGTCATCTAATGCTTTGATGCAGGCTTCCATTGATTTCTGGGAGCCATTCTTGTTTTCTTACCATTTCATGTAGGGTTTCATAGTTTAGTTTCAATATCGTTTTGTAGGTTCCCTTCCAACCAAGAAGAACCCTACCCTTCCATCCTATAGACAGAAGGTAGTTATTCCTGCCTATAGCAAGGGTGAAATCCCTACTACAAACCTGGCGACCATTCCAGGTTGATCCCACTAGATTCCTGGGTTTACTTTTCAAGTTTCAGTTTTTATTTTCCCTAGTTTAAATTTTTGTTAAATCTAGTTTAGATCTATCTTTTTCTACATTTTAGTTCAGAGCCGAGCCTCCTTAAGGCCAAACTGAGCCCAGTCAGCCACAATACAAGTTAATGTCAACCGTTCCCTACTCAGGTTAATAAATTTTCCATTTTCCAGGCTAGGTCACACTTATCAAGGTAAAATAGGAGACTAGGTCTCTCAGTTTTTCCTGAAAGGTACGACTTCCCTCTCAGGAGCCAAGTCCCTCCTATTTTCTATTTTTTAGCAACCCCCTCGCCTTTATTTTGGAAAAATTGGTGACCCCCTTGCCACATTTGCCCTAAAACAGGAGGCTTGTCTCTCATATTCAGATTTTTTAAGCTATCTAGACTGTTAGTATGGCTTAGCCACCTTTGTCCAACAATCTATGTTCATTTCATACAATTTGTGTAAATCACTATTAAATTTAACTCATTAATGGTTTAATGAATCTCCTTAAGGCTTGAATAAAATTACTGTAGGTTAAGTTTTATTCTTAATTGGAAATTAACACCTTGCCTAGCCCTTCTTCCTCTACCTAGTCATCACCCTTCAGGGTATTCTAGGCTAAGATGAAGGGTGAAGCTCGTATAGTAATAGGCACTTCGTCTATAATTTTTTGAGACCACTAAAAACATGTGACTTGGAAGGTAGAGCGGGTGGTAGCTCCAAGGGGGCTCACAGTGTTCACGTCCTCCCTGTTGACTGACCTTTCAGTCAGAGAGCGACCTAAGGATATATGGATGGGCTTCCTCCCATTTTTTTGAGCTCCGAACACTCTTTCCTAGTTGAAGAGAAATACAGGTGTAAGGCAGTCACCTAATAAGTCTACCATAGTCTAGATTTAGGTATGGCATGTGATTAAATTTTTGTTCATAATTTATTGTTTTCATAAACAACTTACCCATGTTATAAGTTCTTCAATAAACCAAAGAATATCTGTGGAATATTCAAAAACCATATAAGAAACCACCAAGTGTAACATAAATACAATGGACATGCACACAAATCATACCAAATAAAACAACAAAACTCAGTTCATGACGATGAGCAAGCCATTAAAATTTATTACTTTATACTAATTCAAACACTTGTAGTCTTTGAGGACATAATTTATTGACTGCATTAACTATGGGAAGTACTTGGGCTCAGCCCAGAAACTCATTGTGAGGAGTACCACAGAAACCCCAAAGTAGCTGGCCATTGAGAGGAATTGGCAAGCGAAACAGGAAATGACCCCTACTGATTGACTATCACCCCCATGAGGAAAAAGCTAAGCGCTATCTCTTAGTAGTCTTGGTGGTCAAGCGACCACATGAAAGCCAAGAGGAAGCCACTAAAACCAGGGTCCAAAACATCCCTACCATATTTCACCACCTGACATACAAACCAGACACAATTGATCCCCCATGCTCTTTCTCACGCCTAAGAGGTGAACCACCATAGTTTGGGTCATTGAACCAACACTGTCAAGACCATTCTCAATGACCCTCTACACCATCAGAAGGACACAACCTTTGATTCAAACTCAGAATCATATCAATATGAACTAGATCTACACACTACACCATCTAGCGCCATGGATGGTGCAAAATTAGATCCATTTTTTGTCTTGGTGATGGGAAGTGGACCCATGTCCATACCCCACACCACCATAAAAAATCTTGCTAGAGATCCTAGCACTATCGTGCAAATTGTCATAAGTCAGCTACCTCCACCCATACATACCAGTCAGACTATCCCACCTGTCATTCCTAGGGCAGTCACCCATCCACTCACACTGTCCCACTTGGTATGCCTAGGGTAGTGGCCCTTCCACCTACACTGCCCCTCCCATCATACATGGGGGAAGTGGCCCTTCCACTCATACTATGTTGCTTACCATACCTGGGGACAGCGGCCCATCCATAACTATCCCACAAGTACCCCCAATCATGCAGCTACATCATGTTCCTACAAACCCCACCACCATTGTTGGTCCATCACACATCAACCTTGGGTCAAACCTCCCTTGCATGGAATGCCTCAACCTTCTTGAATTAGCTAGGTTAACCAATGACCCCATCTATAATTAGAATCTTTTGCCTCCCATGCTAACCAAAATCCCTTCAGACATCACCAAGCTTCAAGGGAAGGCAGGGGAGTGCCCTCAAAACCATATCATGACGTTTCACCTATGGTACTCATCAAACAACATCGTAGATGATTTGATTAGACTCATACTATTCCAACGCACCCTCACAAGTGTTGCAGCCAAGTGGTACATTGAGCTACCATAAGCCAAGTATCCATATTTCAAGTCCTTAGCTTTTATGTTCTTGCAATATCTCCAACTCCCCGTCAAATATGATGGAGGAGTGGGAATCTTGCTATCTTGCCACCAAAAAAATACGACCAACATCATCGACCACATCCATGAGTGTAGGTGACGTCGCAGCTTGTGCAAGATCAAGCTTGATAATAAGATCTTCCTAGACTGGTTCTTGAAAACCTTACTACCACCTATATCCAAAGACGTCGCCTTCGAACGTTCACAAACTAAGGAAGAGGCCATCTTGAAGGCCCAATAGTTTGATCTCATTTATGTAGTCTGGATACCTTTACACCATCACTCCAGATGCTCCTTGTGCAGGCACTTCCTACCGAGATGCACCGAGGGCATCCCATGCCATAGATGGCATCATAGGTTCTGTCTCCCACCAACCACAGCACCATTCGACACCACCTGTGACACCACCAACACCCCCATTGTTTCCTACCCAAACCATACTCCGGACTATGCAAGAATGATGTGCCAGTATGGAGCTATGACCTCTTATGCACAACCCGCACCATAGCAGTAGACCGATACACCTACTCGGCCAACACAACAATATGTGGGACAAATTCCCATGTTTGTAGCACCCCCATCCCCCCAAGTCTACTATGCAACACCCGTGAAAACCACCCTCCCAGCTACACCTACTCCTTTGGGACAAGTGTTTGCATAACAAAACTGTCCCAACTAGCCAACCCCTAATAACCGACAAGGGCAAGCCAGAAATAACCAAGCCTGAAACCAAGGAAACAATCAACCGCAGGGAGGTGGTCAACAATCGAATCCTCCCAATCATGACGGGGAAAACTGGCCAGCCCAAAATCCTCAACAACTAAATGCACCTAGACGCACCTTTCCATTGTGCACAAATAATCTATGCAAGTTGTGTGAGGTCTACGAGCACTATACACATGAATGCCCCTTTATGGGTCGCACCAAGAAACCCATTCACAATGAGGTTTAGCATGATACCAATAGAGCATCCCAAACTCAACCCAATCCGGCACCACCAAGACCTCCACCCATGGTACTCCAATACCCATTACTAGTTGAAGGACTCGTAGCAACTGTACCCTCTCCCCAACACACTCAAATGCCCCATGGGCACCTCTGATAGTATAAACAGGTGTCCACCACCTGCTAGCCATGAAAACTAAAGAGGTCAATTTACAAACCATACAAAATTAGTACGGAACTAACACTGAACCCACTGACCCATCAGCGGAATCCACATCCAAAACAACAAATAGACCTCTTCATCCCCCCCCTTTTCCTCTGTGCCTCCCCATACGGTGGGATTCCAACAATGTCATGGCTAGAGATGCTATAAGCTACAACATCATGGATGACTTATTCCAAACACCTATGCAAAAATCCTTCTAAGCTTCCCTTGGTTCCATAGACCCCGCTGACTCCAATTTGATCACATTCGACATAAAGAATAGAGAACCACGAATGCCATCAACCATTTCCTTCCAAATCCCAGTATCCATTCAGAATTTGGTCGTGCACCGGTGCATCATGGACAAGGGGGAATCCACATGCGTTATGTCAACCTTAGTCTGGGAGAATCTTGGATCCCCAATTCTGCAACCATCCTCTACTACCCTGCGGGATTATGATGGCCATCCCACTAAATCTCAAGGAATCCTCCCACACATTACCATCACATTAGATGGGAAAACAATGTTTATTGACATAGAGATTGTCAATGCTCAGTTGGACTATAATATTCTCCTTAGGAGAAGCTATATGTATGCCATGAGAGCCATAGTGTCAACTATTTTTCATCTCATGATGTTCCCTCATGAAGGGAAAATCATGATGGTTGACTTGCTAACTTATAACGATCTGCAAGGTTTAACTGCACCAGCCAATGTTATTCATATGATTAATACCATCGATCCACAATGGCTAATCTCACCCGCCAATGTTATCCCTACGGCCAACACAATGGTTGACAACATACCAACCTCCCCATTGTTGAATGTGGGACCTAGGTTGTTTCCCAATACCACCATGACAAATTCTTTCCCCTTAGTGTCACCACTGCTGACACCAAATTAGACTACAAATTTGTGCATGCTCTCATCTAGCACTACCACACCTAAGCTTCAGCTGCAGCAACAACCCCAATAGTAGCCGCAACATCATCCACAGTTGCAATAGTATGCGCAAATGCAACACCATCTGGAGCCACAACCACAACCCCATCCCCACATGCAACCATCAGGAAATTATTTGGGCTCCTCCCCAGTCCACACAATTCCCTTCCTATTCTCCCCCCTGGCATCATGAGTAAGCCACTAATGGCTACCTTAAAATTACCCAATTTCACATTGGGGATCCCCATGTGGTACATCGATCCACTGGCCCAACCCCCAATTCCCTAGGTAGTCTTAACCCCCATGCAACCCATTGCATTTTAATCTCATCCTCCACCTGACTCGTAAAAACTAACCACCACACCCGCACCCGCACCGTCCCACCCAAAAAGGGTTATAGCAAAAAACACGAAAGCTATCGATGAACCTTGACAGATCCGACCGTACGTCGTCTGTGAAGAATAGGTCCATCCAACTCAAAGCTTTCCTGAGATCGCCATAATCTACGTGCATTTGGATGCCATGGATACAACGGAAATCATGCCCATGGTTGAACTCCCAAGCGGGCCAATAGTGAGAAACAAGTTGTTGAGAACAAACCATTCTTGTGCCCTTTGCGGACTATATGGATACTATTTTCACCACTACCAGGACTTGTCTAGGTTTTGAACGGCTCTAGCAAACCTTAGAAAACATTCCATTGAATTTGAGATCACTCTGATCAAAGAAATCCATTCCCCACCCCCTTCTTCAGAAACCATTTCCATTTACATGATGTCCAGTTCTACAGACCCTCTTGTCTCCACCATCACCAAAAATCCATTAGCCTTGTCTCTTCATTGCTTTTGCAACGATGAGGAGATACTTGAAGCCTTAACCACCCTAGAATATCAATGGGATGACATGCACCATCGCTTGTTCTTCCTCCCTGAAGAGCTTGTGTTGCAATCTGACCAGTTTTCCATGGAAACCAAATATTTCATTCATGGGAAAGTCGACTAGTTCAAAAATCCCATTCCTGCACAAAATGCCTTCAAAGAAGGGAACATGGCCAACATCTCTCCAACCATCAAAATCAACATCTCAACCAATCCTGAGGTTGTTGAAGAAATCATGCTGGGGGCATGCTGCTCTTCGAAAGAAGTTGTTGCCTACAAATCCCTCTTCCAAGAATTCTGCGACATCTTTTCCCGGTCCTACACTGAAATGCTCGGGTTGGATCCATCCATTGTGGAACACCACATAAACACATGGTTCAATGTGTCCCCTATGCACCAAAATAAATGACCCATCCATCCCTCCCAATATTCCACGATTAAAGATGAAATAGAGAAGCTGCGTACAGGAAGCTTCATTTCCCCATTGCGTACACCACTTAGGTTTCAAATACTATTCCCATGAATAAAAAATAGGGTACCATCCGCGTTTGCACAAAATTATATGATCTGAATTGGGTGTGTCCCAAAGAAAACCTCCCAACACCTTTCATTAATCAGATGATCGATGCATGCACCAAACATTAGGTCTTTTCCTTCATGGACGACTTTTCTAGATATTACAAAATTCAGATCCGGAAAGAAGATCATTACAAGACTGCACTCACAAACTTGTGGGGCACATTCTCCTATTGATTAATGCCCTTTGGTTTGAAGAACGCTAGAGCCACCTTCCAGTGTGCCATGAGACACTGTTTCTGCGACTCGTTGACATCATGTTGGTCTATCTCGACAATCTCATTGCGTAGTCCTAGAAGCGAGCACAACACATAGATGACTTGTGGCAAACCTTCTTGCAGTGTCGTAACTACAGATCCACTTGAATCATTTCAAGTGTGTTTTTTGTGTCCCAATGGGCCGTCTACTAGGATTAATCGTTTCACACAAAGGAATGACTGCTGATCCCCTGGAAGTCCAAACCACTTTCCCTCTAACATAACCTCTCTAAGTGACATGCAGTTCATCTTGTAATATAGTCTTGTCCTTTTTTTTCTTACATATTTTTTAAAATGAGTCTTAGGTTTTGTTTCCTTCATTATTCCAGATGGATCCTACCTCGGATCAGTACATTGGATTTTCTAATGGAGCAAGCAGATGGTCTCCAAACCTCACCTCAGTTGCATGGGTCATCTACTCCCCATCGCATGAGTTGATCCATATCGACGAAATATGCGTGGGCATTGTGACCAACAACCACGCTAAATATGGTGGTGTCAATGGCCTCTTAGCCACCGCTCTCTAGTTGGGCATTTTCCATGTCAATGTCTTCTTAGAATCCCAGTTGCTTGTTTCCCAAATGAATAACTACTACTCGGTACATGATCCTTGCCTCTTTAGAAAATTCATGCACACTAAATAGATGGTTAGAACATTTGAATCCATCACATTCACACATGTTCCTAGAAAACTCAATAGTATAGTGGATCAAATGGCTAATGACATTCAAAATTGGCACATTCATCATCGCACATAGGAAACATACAAAACCAACATCATGCATAATCATATATAAGCATGCATACACATGTAAAATATACATCACATAGGCATTTCATTTCACATCATCATAAAAAGAATCACATATAAAACCATGAAAAGCGCATCCACGTGTGTCAAAAATATATATAGATAGATAGATAAATTGCATGTCCAAAATATGTTCAGTACAAAATGAGAAGCCACATACCCTTTGTTAGCTGAATATACATAGCGATGCAAAAAAGTCCTAAGTGCACCAACACACTAGGGGCATCCCCACTAGCTGCTACTCTGACTTAGAATCATCCTCATTGTCTGGCCCAGTATCATCATCTTCCTCAAAAGACTCATCGTCCTCTGCAGGAGGATCCCCTATTGCTGCTTGATGATAGTAATCACAGGCCACGAGCATCCTCCTCATCACAGAGGTCCACTCGGGAGGCACACTATGAATGGAAACAATCAGCGCATTGTATAAACCCTACCAACTGTCGTCGAAAATCACCTTAGTAAGCCTCTCCAAGTGCAGCAAAATAGCCTCCGCCCCTCATTGTCACTAACGAGGGTTCCTTGCAGGGACCGCCGCCTCCGCAATCGCAACCACTCACCTATGATACCCGAGTGGCGGGTGAGGACCAGTATATGCATACACAAACAAAGACACCATCAATATATGCATATAATCATATAACTATCAACTAGCTCAGCCTACACTGTGTATAAATATGAATACAAAAAAATCACACATACATACCAGCTGGTCCCCATGCCTGGCCTGGAGGTCAAGGCATCTTAGGGTCCCCATGATAGTTCATACCTGCATACAGGTACTCCTCAATAACCACTAAGATCTGTCACCACTTCTCTAGTATCTCCTCTATAAATAAATGGCCTACTATACCACCACCCTCTCTCACCATCATCTGACACCACCTACGCATCCGCGGCTCCCGCGGACCACCATCCCGCACTGCCCGATGCGGATGCAGAGGAGGTACTTTCTCAAAAAAGAAAGCACATAAAAATGAGACAAAAAAAGCCCCTCCCATATTCCTTCACATTGTTGAGCTAATGCTGAACAACCAGAAGGTACATCTGGGCCCATCCATAGTAAGTGCCCCTCATGGAATGCTCTACTAACTACAACTTCCCGCTAGATATCTTGTGGCTCCACGTGTAACCGAAGATACATAGCAGTAGTGTCACCACTGCCTGTGTCGACAAGTCCTCAATGTCACACGTCAATATGTGCGAGCCACGCACATATGCAGTAGCATAATAGTGCCTATCACACAACTCCTCCAACCTCTCCCCTGGAGATAGCACTCGCACCAAGTGACCAACAACTCCCAACATAGGGATTCCAGTCAAAAATTACACATCCAACATCGTAATCTCAACACGCTATCCCTGTATCATGAAGGCCTCCTCCCCAATGTCCCAAAAGCTTACCAGAGTCTGTAGTAGTAGATGCAAGCTCTTGATAGGAGGACTCCCCATAAAATTCGGTAATCCACAACGGGCTAGTCCACAATGCACATTCTCGTCCCACAATGCCACCTCCCAGAGGTCTTTAGAGTCTCTCTCATGCCACTTAATCTCATTTATCCTGCAGAAGAAAAACATAGCTGTCAGCCATAGCTTTCAAGAAAAAAGGCTACCCAGGGATCAGGTCGCACCTTTCTAGGCAAAAAGAGCGACCAGGTCACTCAAAAGAGCCTCATAGGTGCGACCCAATCACTCTTTTACCCTCAAAAGTTGTGACCTGGATTGTAGAGACCATAAGAACCTCATAGAGGACCCTTGGGTGAGAAAATTCAAAATGCAAACCACTGAAGAAGATAGGTTTTGCAAGACCTCTTACCTGCAAGTCATGGATCTTGATATCGCCGTTCGAAATGGGAGAAATCAGCAAAATAAATTTAGGGCCCACCTCTCCAACTATGCAGTGAACAGTGAAAATGACACCTCACAAAGTGGTCCCCACCCATTTATAGGTCCCATTTGACCTAGTTTCTTCCTTTTTGCATAATAGGACCATACATAGTCTTCTGGCCCAGGAAAGGGGCATAAGAAGGAATTTCGTGTGTGCAACCAAGTAAAATGCATCGCGCACACGATAGAAGAAAAGGAAGATCATGAAGGACAAAAATGGCCCACGAAGGTAGAACAGAGAGGTGTGTGGCAGAGAAATGGCAAGCGCGGAAGTGTGCAAGGAGAAAACGGTCGAAAAGTGATAGATGCAAAATCCAGATCATGGCCGTATAAGACAGTGTAAGCCTGCAGCTATGCATGTATGAGAAGATATTTGTAAGTCAGGCTGATAGTGCCTCGTGTCAAGTCATGATCACCACAGTTGTAACGAGAGGGGTGGCTGATGGTGACGGCTAACAGGCTGTTGGGATGCAGTTGGCCCTGCATGGCCATGTAAATTAGTATAAATAGGAGGGATGCAATGGTTAGAAGGTTGGTTTGTGGAGTTTTGGTTGATCCCTGTTTAGTTTTCAGTAGTAGTTTGCTATTCAGTGGTAATCCATGGAGATGGATTCCTACTATGTTGTAATGTCATAGCGATCAAAAGAGGAGTAGACTTAGGAAGAGTATGGTAGCATTAGAGGGGCTATTGAGCTACAGATCTAACTACAGTGTGAGCAGACCACTAGGAGTAGGACTAGAGTAGAACAGTGAACCAGAGAGCACGAGAAATATGAGTCTAAACTTAAAGACATATATCAAGATCAATCTACATCTCACAAACTTCAAGGTGCTATATCCTTTCTCATGTAAGATGAAGAGCACCTTGGTGGTTTTTCCCAGATGGTTTTCCATGTTGTTTCTTGTGTTTGAATGAATGGTTGATGTCGTGAATGTTTATGTGATTGATTACTAGTTGCTTGCCATATAATGTTAAATGTGTTTCAGTCTCTGTTAGTTTCTTGCAATTGGTAACTGGATGAGAGAATGCCTTCTTGAATTGAAACTGTATATATATCATTTTGTATAATTCCTATTATGAATCCTGAATTAAGTCATAGATCCCATTGACGTGAATCAATTGTGATGCACAAGTTGTGCTAACTGGAAGGTGGAAAGGAAAGTCAGATCATGCGCGATGACATTCAATTGTGCTCAGTCATGCAAAACTGATTCCTTCGTCCAACCATCTTGCTGCCTTCGTTGAGCTCCTTAGCTATGAGCCAAGGGACTATACTTCCATGAAAATCATGAAAACCTGGTTCCGGCTATTACCCATCTATGAGATATATCGGGTGAGACTACACGTGCTTTGCAGGTGTTGCTTATGGAGTTTAGTCTATCGGGCTGGTATCTTGGGTAGTTGTTGGATCAGCGGGTTGCGCACCTAGGTCACACGAGCTGGGAAAAGTGGCCAACAAATGGTTCTGTTGCCAGAACTTCTTCATTAAATTAGGTAGATGTTGTGGCACCTAATGAACGAGGAGATAGAAGATTGGATGGATGCTAAAATGCAGGTGTTTACGCAAGAAGAAAGCGCAGGAACATAGTTCAACACAAAAAGATGGTTAGATTAATATATTTAATATATTATTCATGAGATCTTATTTGTTGAGTTCCCCATTCTACTACATGAATGATTAGTAGGATTGGCATCTAGATGAACCAACTTCCAGACAAGGGATATTAGCGAGTGGAGAGACCAATTGGTTCAGGAGGTAACCAATGTAAGTAACGATGTCTCTAGAGCTATTGATTTTTGGGTTGATAGTTTATTGCAAGGGTATATTACTGAGTTTGCATTAGATACTATAACTTCATACAGTGAAGCTAAAAGAAATTTCTTCCAAGGACCGCGAAGGAGATACTTATTGAGTATAAGTACATGGATAAAATTACTTTCTTATGAGAAGGGTATTTTGCACTTGGATAGTTGAGACGTGTGTCTAGGAGGGTGCTATGTTGCTAAAAAATAGGTAATAACATGGGGAAGAGTGCATGGAGATGTTCCTTGAAAGAACAAAACCTGAACTCAAGGTTGGAGTCCTAAAGAGTGGGAGAATATTCAAATCAGGAAAGAGAAGGAAAACTGAAAGGGGCTGATGGAATCCCAGTTTGTTCGAAGGAAGTGAACATGAAATTCAGTCGTGCGAAGATGAAGGTCTTGCGACCAAGAGGAGGACTATAGCCCAATCTTGGAAGGACCTGAAGATCCAAATGGCTCTAATGAGACCTCAGGGTCAGAGCATAATTATATAACAACAACAATATTTCCTGAGACAAGATCTAGAGTCTCATCCCTGGAAAGGACCTCTAAAACCGATAGCACTATCCCTGGAACTAGTGCACAAGAAGGTGCAACTCCGTTAAACCCTATCTTGGAAATCCTGAACGCCAACCCAATGGATGTGATAGATGTCTAGCTACCTACATTTACTGGAAATGGAATGGAAGAACCTAAACAACATTGGTTCCTATGTGAAGCTGTGTGGATGGTATGTTTGGCCCATGGCGTTGACATCAAGAAGGTGCAGATCATCATGACCTTAAGGGGTCATGCCCTGGATTGGTTCATGAAACTTTGTGCTGCACCAGCTGGAACACCACAGAAGACCCTTGAGGAAATCCAAGATGCAATTATCTCTGAGTTCAGAAAACAAAAATCAAATTCACAATGTATTATTAAGATTAAGAAGATTAAAGAGGCTCTAGCAGAAACTGTGTGGGATTTTGATCAAAGATTCAAGATGCTAATGGCAAAAATAAGCTTCCAAATGTCTGATGTATAGCATAAGGATTGGTTTATTGCTGCTTTGCTACCACACATTTGTGGGCCGTTGATGCAGCAAAATATTGAGTCGCAGATAGAAGCACTAGAGCTAGCGATGAAGCTAGAGGCCTGCCATATTGGTGATAGTGCCACAGGAATGGTACTGATTCAGTCGTAGCTAGCCAACCTCACACTACAATTTTAGGATATAAAGAAGGGAAAAGAAGCACAAGAGGACTTGTGGTACACAAAATTTATAACAGATGGACACACCAAGGATAACTATCCGACCTTCATGAATTATGTCGCATCTGGTGCACCTAACCCATTAAATGGCCAAGCGATACCATGGTGTCATATATGCCAGTCAAGAGGCCACTGTGATGAGTAATGTGTGTATTTGCAAAAGGTTGTAAGTACCCCTGAAAACTTATTCTGGAAATTTTGTAAATCAGTAGGACATGAGGAAAAATACTGTAGAGCATACCAGCTCTTGAAAGAAAAAATAGTTGATATGTACTTAATGAAAAATGAGGGGTTCCCTCAGGTTGAATAGACACAAGTCTCATATCAACCTACGTAGTTCCCAGCCAATCAGTATCAATAGCTGTATGCGCTTCGGTGGCCATATGTGCAACAAAACCCCTATCAGAAAATCTACCAACAGAACCAGTACCCATCACAACAACTACACCCTCAGGGAAGGGGTGGTGGAAACTTTAGAGAACAAAGTAGCGGAGAAGGATTTGGTAGGGGGAGAGGTCCAGTTGCATGCTATAACTATTGACAACTAGGTCACTTTTCTAGATATTGTTTAGATCCTACAAGAACATGCTCATATTGTAAGGGACAAGACCATAATGTTGAACAATGTCCTCAGCTGATCGCAAAGTGGAAAGTAAGGACCATTGTCATACCCAACCCCCCACTAAACCTAAATCCAAATGCAAATGCAAATGTTTATATGATCATGGCTTAACCGTGAGACCTAAACATTGATTTCATAACTACAGGAGGTACGACGAATGGAGTACAACAAGATAACCTACAAGAACAACCGTAACCATAAGTGAGTCCGACGATGCAGAAAAAGGAATCACTGACTGGCTAGAATAAAAAAGAAATATTCTTGGATGTGCAATCACACTTCATAAGCCCTGACGTACCATCAACTTCAACCCAAGTCAAGGACATGCCTAAACAATTCCAACACCTATTGCAGAAGAAGGATTCATCTGAGGTTAGTAAGCTAATACCTCTTCTATCAAGTTGATTAATGCTAATCAAAGATAAAGATGCTATTGCAGAGCTACAATAAATAATATATGAGATCCCTATAGAGCCACAAATTGAGAAGAAGGTTAACCAGGTACGACAAAAATTTAAAACTGTCCATGAATTGAGGATGAATGTGCAGATCGATGATTATGACATGGACTATATCATTTTAGATATGGGGTCAGATGTTAATATCCTAATGCTCTAGACTTGGGAAAGCATGGGCAAGATGCATTGGGGCTAGTCCCATATCTAGCTGTGTCTTGCTAATCAGGCGAAGGCACTACCCATTGGACAATTGAGCAATGTCATTGTTGATGTTGAAGGATTGCATACATATGCAGAATTTGAGATCATAAAAAATGTGGATGATACAAATCCTTACCTTGCATTGCTAGGGATAGATTGGGCTATAGACAATCGAACAATTATAAATTTCAAGAAAAGGATCTTCTCCTTTGAAGATGAGGAAAGGAGAGTAGTCTTTCCTATTAATACATTTGAGGGGCAATGATATGTTGAGCTTGTTTATAATGAGGGGTAGGATGACTATCTCAATCAAATATGAAATGTTACAGCAATGCATGAAGATCATATCAGTTTGATGGTAGATGGGAACCTAAGTTGGAAGTGCGCGGGTTCATGTATGTCTGATTCAGGGGAGGCTTTAGAGAATTGGCAAAATAGATTACATGAAGTCTCCATGAGAAGGTGTGCAATAGTTAGAAGGTCTGTGTGACAAGTGGACACTGACTCAAGGGAGTTACCCACCTATGAGAGTTTCATATACACTTTCGATATGGCACCCAATACTTGCGATAAATCTGAGTAGCTACGACAAGGAACCTAGCAGGTTGTGCTTACAGTTCTAAATGCTGAAAAACACCCTACAATTCATGATACAATCCAGAAATAAAAAGGGGGTATAGTCGAGAAGATCAACGACGCTAATGCTCACCAAAACAGTGCAGCTACTCAGCAAGACAATATACCAAGGGACGCAGAAGATAACTTGACTAACATCAGTGGGCCAAAAGCAGTTGAAATAAGTAAAGATTGTAGAGTAATACAAAAGCACTCACAGGATGAAGCAATTGTACAAATTGCAGATCTCCTACAGGAATACTTGACCCTCTCTTCTCTCAATGGCATAGAAATAAAGGGAATGGTGGAATACTTAGAGAGGATGAAGATACCTTTGTGATTAAAAACTAAGCCAACTCAACAACGGCTATCGGCATGACATTATCAATATATCACGGTGAAGCCATCCATAGAGGGAAGACTTATCCTACACTATGATAGTAGAGTATTCACACACCAACACAAACTAAAGGCAAATTGGCTAAGGCCATATACCATCACATAAACTATGGATATAGGCATGGAACAATGTCAAAAAATTTGATGGTACCCACTTCATGAGTTTGGTGAATGAAATTTGCTTGAAACCTTACTATGACATGTGTAAAAATAAAAAAAGAACGGCCAAAAGATGTAAACTATTCTATTGCCGGATTGCGACAGTTCCAGCAAAAAGCATGAGCAATAAACCACCCAATGGTCACATCATCCCATATACCCAAACGGGCGACCTAAAGTGTGTAAGGGGCAAGGCAAGAAGGGGCCAAAGGATGCAAAAAGAAGGAATGATATGCTGGCTAGCATTAACTAGTGGATCCATGCCAAATATTTGTATGACTGTGGCACCTGTGTCGTATTAAATAAACACAGTATGAGGAGCAAAGTGGCATACTGTTATATCTCAATACCGTCTTAACAGTAATTACCATAACTAGTCTGACAAGTATAAGCTGAAAGGCCATCTACATAAATTAATGGAGAACACATTGGAAAAGGCAAGCCGAGAGAGTGATTATACCTAAATCTCTTGTCAAATGATGATTGAATGACAATGTGGAATATGTAAATATTTGGCTTCCCCATCAAGCATTTTTATGTTACGCACAATGAGCACATGATCTGAGCCATTGTAGAACTACATCCTGTCACTTGTCTTCCATTCTGCTCGAGCCCACGGTAGTTAAAATTCCTAGTGAGAGTGAGGCATCAGACACCACTTTCATCTCTGGTTTCCCCATTAATGAGGAAGAAGAAACCCAGTCATCCAAAGACCCATAATTGGAACAACCACCATAGATCGATGCAATGGAAAGAACAAGGAAGCCACAAACAATTCCAACCCCTAGTTTGCATCTTGTGCAGAACCTAGTCCAGGGAATACCAGTTATTCCAGGTGAGCCATCTGCATGACCACCATCGAGACAAAGGAAACGTAAGGTTCCAACCACTCTAGATGAATGAGGAAAGGAGCATGCTATTGAGCAAGGAAATGATGGTGGAGACGAAGCCTTGCTACCGCAGGCAGAGCCAGAGGTAGAGAGAGCCGACCCAAACTTCCCATGCTACATTCGGCCAAGAAGACTTGGTGCAGCGGAAGTAGATATTTCAAACAAGGAGGCAACCACTTTGATAGCACCACATATCCCTATCGGCATTACCTTATTGCACGATATCCTCCCAGAATTGGTTGTATTGAAGTTACAAGGCTACGACATTCAACATCAAGAGGGGTTGCAGATAACAGACTGCATGGACATAATCCAAGCCGCTGCATGTGTTGTCAAGGTAATCATATCAAAGAAGTGGGTTGAGGGAATCTCCGCTGCAGGACTAACCAACATGCTCTTCATACCTCATTTCAGCCATAGCATACAGGTCAATACATATGGAAAGCAATTACTAGTATTCTTTCATAGATGATACTTATGTCTAGACCAGCCATATCTGGTTAATCCTAAATTAATAGTGAGAATAACAAGACACCCAACGAAAGGCAAAGATCCTCTACCCTACCTGACTAAGCACAATACTAAACCCATCAAGCAAAACCACAACCTTAAGTGAGCAGGGTGGTGTTAACCCAAAAAATCCCACAATGAGCTCTACATGACCTACACCACCTAAAGACATCTACATACGACGCTCATTTGACCCCATTTGACCCCGACAGCCTCAAGAAGGCTAAAAAATAAGAAAAAGGGCTTACAAACCCCTAAAAAGAGCCAAAATAGTTCTCATATGGGCTAAATCCTCCAAAAGGGTGCTAAAACCCATAAAAGGAGCTTAAGACCCCCAAAAGAGCTAAAGATTGAGTGAAAGGGGCTAAAATCCCAAAATAGGGGCTAAAGCCCCAACCAAGGGCTTAATACCCTAAAAATATTGAGAAAAAGTATAAATAGAGGGGTGGGGGTCACTCTAAATTCTCTCCTTTTCTCCCTATCATTATGTTGCCCATTTGAGTTCCTTGAGACCATTTTCCTATAAATCCATTCACCTTCCCTCTCCTCCATTCCTACATTGAACCATAGCTCCCCATTCCTAAGAGATGTGCTCTCCCAAGCTAGGGAATGGTGGCCCATTCCAACTAGAAGGTATACTTGTTTTGTTTTATGTCTTTGCTTTGATAGATTGTGGTTTTTCTAATAGTATTTGTTTGCAGGTTTAATGCTTAACATGTTCTTGCCGATTTTCATTGATTACTTGCAGGTTTATTCATTTCCTAACAGTTGTATGTAGGGTCTTGGAGCGTAACCCTAACCTTGTGTGCAGAGGGGTTCATTTTCATTTCCTTTCTATTTTTATTTACATTCACATAGGAACCCTACCCTTCCATCCTATAGATGGAAGGAATCCATTCCTACCTATAGCAAGGGAGAAAGCCCTACTACAGAATTGAAAACCATACTGGGTCGATCCCACAGGATCCATGGAATGTTTTTATAAGTTTTAGTTTTTATTTTTGTTTTCTTTCCCTAGTTTTGTTTTCTTCCAAATCTAGATTATATCTATATTTTCTTGAATTTCTACTTACTACTAAGCCTCCTCAAGGCCAAACCAAGCCCATTTGGCCACAATACAGGTTACTGTCGGTTGGATCTGACTTAGGTTCAAAAAAATTTCACCTTTCGGAGTAGGTCTCTCTTATCGGGAAGAAAGGTGTGACTAGGTCGCTCATTCAGGCCTGAAAGGTGCAACTAGGTCACTCATTTAGCCTTGAAAGGTGCGACCAGGTCACTCATTTAGGCCCAAAAGGTGCGACTTCGACCCAAAATTCAAACCGCTTCTTTCTGTAGTTTCTGAGTGACCCCTCGTCTGTTTTGGGGAAAATTTGGTGACCCAGTTGCCACATTTTCCCCAAAAAGAGCGATCTGTCCCTCAGATTCATATTTTTAAAGATTAGGGACTATTAGTGCGGCTCAACCACCTATTTCCATCAAACCTATGTCTATTTCCTTTCAGTACTTGTTCATTTTATTACAGGATGTGTAAACCAATGTTAAATTGAATGGATAATTGATTAATGAATCTGTTTAAAGTTTCAGTTAGGAAATTACTGTAGGTTTCAATTATTAAGTTGAAATTAACATCTTTCCTAGCCCTTCCTCCTCTTCCCAGTCATCACCCTTCAGGGTATTCTAGGATAAGACGAAGGGTGAAGGTCGTAGAGTAATAGGCACTTCACCTGTCATTTTTCAAAACCATTAAAAATGGGTGACCTAGAAGGTAGAGGGGGTAGTAGTCCCAGGGGGCCTCACGACGCTCAATGTCCTCCCTGTTGACCAACCTTGCATCTGGAGGGTGACCCGAGGATCTACAGATGGGCTTAGTCCCATTCTGTTGAGAGCCCAACACCCTTTCCTGGTTGAAGATAAATATAGGTCTAAGGAAGTCACCTAGTTAGGCTATCATAGTTTAGATTCAGATATGGTACATGTATAAATTTCTGTTTATCATTTATTGCTTTCATGAAAAATGTTCTCAACTCTACAGAATATTCATAAACCATTGAAGTAGCCATTAAATAAAACAGAAAGAAAAAAGGACACGCACACAGACCATACCATAAAAAATAACCAAACTTAGTTCATGACGCTGAGCTAGCCATTAAAATTTATAATTTACACTAAGTCAAACATTTGTAGTCTTTGAGGACATAAGTACCTGACTACCTTAACCATGGGAAGTACTTGGGATTAGCCCAAAAACTCATTGTGAGGAGTACCACGGGAACCCCAAAGTAGTTGGCCGCTGAGAGGAATTTCCAAGCAAAACAGGAAACGACCCCCACCGATTGACGAGCACTCCCGTGAGGAAAATGCCAAGTGCTATCTTCTAGCAGTCTTGGTGGCTGACTGATCACCTAAATCCAACATGAATCCATTAAAACCAGGGCCCAAAAATCATAACCATATTTCACCACATGACATACAAATCAGACACAATTGATCCCCCATGTTCTTCCTCACGCCTGAGAGGTGATCCAGCACATTTCAGGTCCTTGAACCAACACCATTAAGACCATTCTTGATTACCCTCTACACCATCAGAATGCCACACAACCTCTGATTTAGACATAGAATCATACCAATCTGAGCGAGACCTGCATACTGCACCATCAAGCCCCATGGATGGTACAAACTCAGACCCATTTTCTGGCTTAGTGATTGGCAGTGGACCTATCTCCACACCCCACACCACCACCAACACCCCTACGGGTGGCCACAACATGGTCATGCAAATCATCATAAGCCAACTACCACCACCCATATTGACAAGTCAAGTTGTCCCACCTGTAACACATGGGGGAAGTGTCCCTTCCACCCACATTGTCCCACTTGGCATGCTTGGGGGTAGTGGACCTTCCACTCACACAGTTCCTTTTACCACACTTAGTGGCAATGGACCTTCTAGAACTGTGCCACAAGTACCCCCAGTTATGCAGGCGCATCATGTTCCTATAAACCCCACCACCATTGCTGCCCCATCTCACATCAACCTTGGGTCAAACCTTCCTTTCATGGCACATCTCAACTTGCTTGACTTGGCTCGGTTAACAAATGACCCTATCCACCATCAAAAATTTTGGTCTCCCATGCCAACCAAACTTCTCTCAGACATTCCCAAGTTCGAAGTGAAGGCAGGGGAGTGCCCCCAAAACCACATCATGATGTTTCACCTATCGTGTTGTTGCAGCTGCAACTGTTTTCCCAAATTTTTGAAATTTTGGACCCTCCTTTTTATTTTATCTTTCCTAGGATTGTTTGGATCCCTGAACTCTGTTTTCTCTACTAAAAAAAAAAAAAAACTGCCAATGCTTTGACTTTGGAACTTAACAATTTTCTGTTGTTTCGATTGTATCGCTGTCAGAGTTTGGTTGAAGTTTGAGTCAGGGTTTTTCTTCTCTATGCCGCCGCTATTTCAGAGATGAAATGAACTATTTAACCGCTGCACAAATTTAAAGTTTTCCAAGCATTTAACATTTTTGGTGATTTTTCCTTTTTCGATGATTTTTCTACTTGCTATCGGGAGCCTGTCGAAGTTTGATTCAGAACTGTAGTCATTTGTGCATCCGCTATTTCGCAGGATCAATAATAAACATTCTGACCAATTAGAGCTTATCCTCGCTAATTACGTGTCTTATTGTTTTTCTCTTTGCTATCGAAAAGTTTTATGACTTTGATTGAAGGCTGTATTCTGATTGTTTTCTGCCATTGCGGCTTCGAAGCGAGCTAAACATCCACCATATAACAGCTCCTCTCACCGATCTTTTGTTATGGTTTTCATCGATATGTTCTATTTGCCACAGAGCCTGTAGTCTTTCCGTCTTCCACCATTGCAGCTGCGTAATGTACTAACCACCCGACGTTTATGTCATTCCGTTTATCGACAAGGAGTTTTTTCGCCCAATGCTTTAGTATCTAGTCTTTTCGATGCTGATAGACTTAATAGTCTCGCAGGACCCGTAGTCTATTCGTTGTCAACTGTTACGGATATGAATAGGACTATTCCTCCATAATCAGTAGATTTTTCGATCGCTGGTGATTTTTCCTATTTCACGGAAGCGGTAGTCAATCTATTTTCCACCGTTGAGGATGCATAATGAACTTTATCGCCGATGATTAGTAATTTTGAGCCTCGACCGTTGGCTTTAGATTTGATGGCCACCGATATTTTATGTTGACCACAGAACTTTTAGTCTATCTAAGGCCCACTGTTACGATTGTGAATGGGACTATCCTGCTGATGTATATAGTGATTCTGCTCACTGAGATGATTTTTTCCTTCCTTTTTGTGTACTTTTACTTATGATGCCGAAGTTGTTTCGTGGGTTTTTGGTAGAGTCTAAGTTTCTCCAAGATGAAGCATAGTTTAGGGTTCAGATGGGCGATCACTTTGCTATGTTTTAGGTTTTCTTCAGTGGATTTTGAGTTAGTCCATATGAGACCTCTCTTGAGTTAAAGAATCTGTCTTTTGGGCTTGTAATTTTAGGATATGAACTCGTAGGATTTTTCTTTGCATTATCATGCATTAAAATTCATTTTACTAGATGTATGTTTTGATACAGTTTGTGTACTCTGTCAACGATAAATGGTCTAAGAACAGTTTTTGTTTAAGACAGGATGATTTGCTGCTGTAAAGAGGATATGTCTAAAAGGGAAGCAGAAATGAAGAAATACGAGAAGGAAGTAAGGGTCTGAGATCTCAACAGATCGACAGCAGTAGAGGCCCGGGATTGGGAAAAGTTAATTGGTTACCAAGCTGGTCCTTTTTTTTATAAAGGTGCACTTAAGATCTTATTCTGAAATGTAACCTATTGCCTAAATCATGAGCACTCACAAAAGGACAAAATTGTGAGATTAAACAGCTGAGGAGCCCAAAGGTCACCGAGGGGCATCTCAAGAGTTTGCTTGTAGTATAAGTATAGGAGAGTTAGAGAGAATAAGGGACTTTTTCCCAGTTATATTTTTGAAGACATATTTTAAGAAGAACTATTTCCTTTTGCAATAGATAATTACAATTTTCCTGTTGGAGAAAGCTTGGTGAAATGTTCAAATGTTGTGCTATAGATTTGTTGAAGAGGAACTATTTCATTTTCAACTTTGTGTCCATTAACTGTGAGATTGTTCTAACTCTTTGAACCTATGTTCTTGTATGAATGTTCTCTGGTTTAATTTATGAAAATTTCCACTATGAGTAATGAATGTTCTTCATAAACAGTTGGCTATCTAGTTGTTCAAATATCTTTAAACGTTCATGTGTTTTGAAAGAAGTATCAGCTATCTGTGATTTTTCATAATGCATGTACAAAATACATTACTCATTAATAAATGATAATCTTTCTCCCTAGGGATAGGTTAGGTAGTTAGTTTTAATTTCTTGCTGTATGTGATTTAGATGCGAGAGAGTTTAAGACGAAAGGTAAGAACCTGCGCATCACATTGTGACCGCTCCTTGTATTCTCTATCAATATACAGTTTAGATAGGCACTTGCATGTCATTCTTAAAACTAAAAACACAAAAATATACACGGTGGACTCAGCCGCAATTGGTAAAACCTTTTATTTTTTTTACTTGACCTACGGTAGCCGGACCGCAAACCGGATGGATTCCATACACCAAACAGTCATGGGCTAGTTGGGAATGTTGATTGGGGAGAATCCCTTCTTGTTGTTGGTTGATAATTTCCAAGCCTCAATAGGTGCTCATCAAACAACATTGGAAAGAATGATGTCCCAATCTTGAGCCACAACTTCTTATGCACATCCTGCACCACCATAGTAGGCCCAAGCATTAGCTTAGCCGACACAACAATATGCGGGACAAATGTCAATATTTGTGGCACCAACACCCACCCAAGTATACTATGCACCACTAGTGCAAGATGTTCAATCCCTCGCCCCTGCTCCACCTGCTCCATTGGGATAGGTGTTTGCATAGCAAAACCGTCCGAACCAGCCATCCCCCAATAACCAGCAAGGGAAAGATAGCAATAACCGAGCCTAGAACCAAGGCAACAACCAATCGCAGGGAGGCGGTCAACAACCAAATCCTCTCAATAATGCCACCGAAAATCGGCTAGCCCAAAATCCTCAACGACCAAATGCTCCAAGATGCAACGCTCTATTGCATACAAACCAACCATGCACACTATGTGAGGTCTATGGGCACTACACATGCAAGTGTCCCTTCATGGTTCACGCTAAGCAAGCCATTAGGAACAAGGTTCAACATGCCACCAATACAACAAACCAAGCCCAACCCAACCCAGCACCAATAGGACCTCCTCCTATGGTGCTCCAAAACTCATTACCAGTCCAAGGACTGGTGGCAGCTGCACCCACTCCCCAACCCAATCCCAATGCCCCGGGGGCACCACCGATGGCAGAAACAGGTGTTCACCACCTACTAGCTATGACAACCGAAGAGGTGAATTTACAGACCAGACAAAACCAGTACGAAACCAACATTGAACCCACTGACACATCAGTAGCATCTACGTCCAAAATAGCCAATGCACCTCTTCAGTTACCCGCTTTCCCATGCCCCCCCCATAGGATAGGTTGCCAACAACTCCACGACTAGAGCTACTATTAGCTACATCATCATGGATGATTTGTCCCAAA
>LPNX010579421.1:260206-278106 GCA_001517045.1 Pseudotsuga menziesii
CACCTACCGCCATGTCTACTTTTGAGGTACTCAATAATTTCCCAACGCAACGAAAATCCTTACTAGCTGCCCTTGGTGCTGTAGACCCCTCTAACTCCAAGTTGACCACATTTGACACAGAGAATGGAGAACCACGGATGCGATCAACCATTTCCTTCCAAATCCTAGTGTCTATCCGATATTTCATCATGCGCCAGTGCATAGTGGATGAGGGGGCATCCACATGCGTTATGTCTGCCCTAGTCTGGCAGAAGCTTGGATCCCCAATTCTGTAACCATCATCTACTACTCTGTAGGCTTTTTATGTCTATCCCACTAAATCCCAAGGAATCCTCCCTCATGTTCCCATCCCATTAGCTAGGAAAACAATACTGATTGACATAGAGGTTGTCAATGCTCAATTGGACTATAACCTTCTCCTCAGAATAAGTTAGATGTATGCCATGAGAGCCGTAGCATCAACTATTTTCTATCTCATGATGTTCCCCCATGAAGAGAAAATCATGATGGTTGACCAACTGACTTATCACAATCCGTAAGGGCTAATCTCGCCTACCAATGTTATCCCTGCAGTCAACACCATGGTTGACAACATACTAGCCTCCCCATTGTTTAATGTGGGCCCTAGGTTGTTTACTGATACCACCATGATGTATTCTTTCCCCTTAGTGTCACCACCACTGACACCAAATGAGACAATGGATTTGTGCATGCTCTCATCTAGCACAGTTGTACCCAAACAACAACCACAACCGCAGCCCCAACCGCAACCACAACACTTTCCGCAACTACAACATCAACATCAGCCACAACATTATCCACACCTACAACATTACACATATCCACAACCACAACCGCATCCCCACATAAAATCATCAAGGAGTTATCTAGGATCCTCTCTATTCCACACAATTCCCTTCCTCTTTTCCCCACCTGGTGTCATGAGTAAGCCAATAATCGCTACCTTAAACTTACCCAATTTCACATTGGGAATTCCTATGTGGTACCTTGATCCACCACCCCAACCACCAATGCCCCATGTAGTCTTAACCTCTGTGCAACCCATTGCATTTGAATCTCATCCTCCACCCATCCTACAAAACCAACCACCACACTTGCACCCGCACCACCCCGCCCAAAAAGGGCTAGGGGAAAAAATGCGAAAGCTAGCGCTAAACCTTGACAAATCCCACCTTGCACTGTCTGCGAAGAACAGGGTCATCCAACTCAAAAATACCTTGATATTCCCATAATCCACGCACATTTGCATTCCATGGATACAATAGAAAACCTCCATATGGTTGAGCTCCCAAGCGGGCCAATAGTGAGAAACAAGTCATTGAGAACAAACCATGCTTGCACCCTCTATCAATTGTATGGAAACTATTCTCACCACTGCTAGGGCTTGTCTGAGTTTCAAACGGCCCTAGCCAACCTTCGACAACACTCCCTTGAATATGATATCACTTTGATCGAAGAAATTCACCACCCACCTCCTTCTTCAAACACCATGTCCATCTACATGATCTCCAGTTCTATAGACCCTCTTGTCTCCACCACCACTGATGGTTCATCAGACCTGTCTCTTCATTGCTTCCTCAACAATGAAGAGATACTTGAAGCCTAAACCACCACAGAATACCCATGGGATGACATGCACCATTTATAGCCGCAACACCATCCGTAGACGGAGCACCAACCGTAGTCACAGCTCGATTCGCAACCGCAACCCCAGCCACAACCACAAACTCAACCTCAGTTACCAGGGAAACATTGGGGTTCATTCCCACTCAACATGATCCTTTTCCTTTTCCTTTTCCTACCATCCAGGATCATCAGAAAGTCTATCCTGGTAACCCGCAATTTACAAGATTCAACATAGGGAGTTCCTGTGTGGTACGTTGAACCACCTACCCTACCTCTGAGGCCCCAAGATGTGTTGACTCCTTTCCAGGAAATTGAGATGATGTTTCACCTACCTATGGGTCCTTTAAGGACTCCTCTTGTCTCCAAGCCTGCCCCTCTTCCTACAACAGAAACTGGGGGCAAGGCCACCAAAGACACAACCAATACCATTTACATGATCTATAGCACCAGTTTCCCTTCCATCTCGTCAGCTATGGAAGATCCACCTGATCTATCCCAGCACCACTTATGTGATGATGGAAAGATCTATAAGAATTCCTTCGGTTTTACCCCATTCCCTTTAAACTATAGGGTGGAATCAGTTCTTCCCATAGGATACCAGATTCCATCACCCCACCTTGCCAACGATGTTCGTCTTAGAAAGGGGGCATACCTCTTCACTGACTCAGATGGTTTCCTCTTAATGAAACCATGTAATGGGATCTACCTAAAGAAAGTCTATGCCTGATACCACCACTATGAGTCCCTTATAGCGTACTTTTTCCTTTTTTGTTTTAGAACATTTTTACCACAAATCAGAAACCCCCCATTTATGGGAAACACCATTAGCTACTGGTTCAGAGTCACCCGGAGCCTGTTCGAGACACCCCTCACACATCTAGGCTCAAATTTCTTTCTTATAATGAGACCATTGTCTCATGTTTAACAAGTAATTTTCGGGACCACCTCCCAGAATTTAACTTGGTTTACGAGCCACATCATGGTGATACAAGTGTCTTTGGACCTGTACTTGCATCACACTTTCCCACTGCTACTCATGCGGGTTCCCGAGCCACCGCCCGTATGGTGCATCACTTTATTTTAGCATATAGTTGTCTAATCTATCCAATGCACCTTCTGCAAGTCCCCAGGCCACTCCCTAGAGTATGGATCATTTCTTTTGCATGCATTTTGCACATAACTGCCTCTGGACTAGCACTGACATCACATGTATTCAAGGCCATCCACCACAACTCACACACAGCTCTCCTGACCTTTGTTTGAGAGCCACGTCAGTTTGCGTGCCTTTGCTGCATCGATTTGCATGCCTCTATCGTGATCTATCCCATGCATGGATTGGTATGTTCAAGAGCCACTTGCTCCATCCATACTACATGGATGACCTTTGGACCACTGTCCACTGTCTCGACATGGGGCACCACCTGTGCCACAGGGATCGGTTGACCATACCAGAGTTTCTTTTAAGCTCTTTTCTGACTACTAAAATAATGAAAAGATTGTCTAGCGCAGCTGCTTCCTTTCCCTCTTGTTAAAGTATAGGAAAGGGCGTCTACATCATCTCGTTTATCTCCTTTTGCAAACCAGCTAGATCATCAAATGAAAAGGACCACCTTGGCACATTCAAGTGAAGACTGTTCCCCTCTGCATCCTTTTATGCTTTCTCAGGCATAGGGGCCAAACTTTATAAAAAGTCTCACCATGGGTTGTCATTAAGCTCTTTTCCAACCTTCTCATTAAGAAAATATTGCTGAGAAAACTTGGTTTTGTTTATGCTCGTAAAAGCATCGGAATGATCATCCAATCAGTATGGGTTTAACCTTTTTCGGCATGACTAGACAACCAATGGTAAAGAAGTCTCTCATCCCCTAAAGGATGGGCGAGCTCTCCTATGTATACTTTTATCCCTTTTTAGGCACAGGAGACTACCAATGAAAAATATCCCCCACTCGAGTCTTCTTCATTCTTTCAGACTCTTTAAAATTGAAAGCACCATCGAACACTTAATTTATCGGGCTCACCAAAAATCCATGAGATCGTACAACAACAGTTTATTTAGACACCAGCCCATAGATAACAGTTTGGAATCATTCCCACTTTGGGTCACCTTTTTTCAAAGTACTCTGCAATGTGTCTTCCTTGGATCCCATCAATATGAAAAGTATCTACCTCCCCCAAGTATTTCCCATCTGGAGTGACATTCCCGGTATTACAGCTATGATCCATTTCCCATGAGTTAGTTTCATTTGCTGCCTGGTATGCCCTGCCATAATACTATGAACAAAGGAATTTTGAGTCTACTACACTCCCTCTGCCCCTATTTAACTCCTCCCCTTCCCCCCTCACATTCAGTGGGTCAGTCCTCAAATTGTCTCACATCATTCAGTTATCTCCCTTGTGCTTCTAGTGAAGGAAACACCATTGCATTAAGTAGAGGAAGTTATCCATCTATTGATGACAACACATGTATTCCAGAGGATAGATCCAGAGGTCCTTGTATCTTGGTTTCATTAACCTCATTGATGAGTTCCTTCGAACACTTGAGAGGAGTCCTTAGTGCCTCTCGGGATGGTTGTTTCTCACATGCTCGACTCTAGCTACATTATCACACCATTGAGATTCATACATGGGATTGGTCCATGCAATATTTGGTTGAAGACCCCAGATGTCACCTGACTCTATCACATTGATGAGTCTATTTGAGGGACCCCAATAGTGTCATCTCCCTTGTGGTTTCCGGTTTGCGTTGGAGACAATGTTCACAAGCCCCAGCAGTGATTCTATATAGATTTATGATTGATGCAGCATACTTGTACCACAGAGTCTCTGACTCTCCTTGAGTAAACTATGTACCATTCCAGATCCATCAGACCATCAGTCATGAAGATATAGCATTCCGTGAGACTGCCATGGGTCCAATGTATCAATTCTTCATATTAGTATTGTATTCAGCCTCCCATTGATGCAACCATTATTGTAACAACAGTTGTACATGATCGGCTCTTGTATTATAGAGCTTAGATCACATCATTATTTTCACATTGTTATGAGCATGGGGATGCCTGCCTCATCCATATACATGTCACACATTACTTGTATCTCAACCATTGATGGGAACCATATTAATACAAAAACCAAAAGACACCATGCCCCAACCTAGGAAGCACCACCTCTCCCCAAGAAAATCCTATGATGTCCATCAGCCATACGATGAGCTCCTGCCCTCACACATAAGGGGGGAATCTGTTAACTCAAAAAATCCCACAATGAGCTCTACATGACCTACACCAGCTAAAGACATCTACGTACGACCTTCATTTGAGCCCATTTGACCCCCACACCCTCACGAAGGCTAAAAAATATGAAAAAGGGCTTAAAAACCCCTAAAAAGAGCCAAAATAGCTCTCATAGGGGATAAAGCCTCGTGAAAGGGGATAAAACCTCTCAAAGGAGCTTAAGACCCCAAAAAGAGCTAAAGATTGAGTGAAAGGGGCTAAAGCCCCAACCATGGGCTTAAAACCCTAATAATATTGAGAAAAAGTATAAATAGAGGGGTGGGGGTCACTCTAAACGCACTCCTTCACTCCCTATCATTATGCTACCCATGTGAGTGCCTTGAAACCATTTTCCTCTCAAGCCATTCACCCTCCCTCTCCTCCATTCCTCCACTGAGCCATAGCTCCCCATTCCTAAGAGAGGTGCTCTCCCAAGCTAGGGCATGGTGGCTCATTCCAACCAGAAGGTATACTTGTTTTGTTTTATGTCTTTGCTTTGATAGATTGTAGTTTTTCTAATAGTATTTGTTTGTAGATTTATTTCTTAACATGTTCTTGTAGGTTTTCATTAATTTCTTGCATGTTTATTAGTTTCCTATCAGTTGTATGCAGGGTCTTGGAGTGTAACCCTAACCTTGTGTGGAGAGGGGTTCATTTTCATTTCCTTTCTGTTTTTATTTGCATTCTCATAGGAACCCTACCCTTCCATCCTATATATGGAAGGAAGTCATTCCTTCCTGTAGCAAGGGATAAATCCCTACTACAGATGGGGCTACTTGCTGGGGCCCATACATGACCGAAGTGTCTGTGTTGCTACAAAAATATTGTCCTGTAAAATATTTCATAACATGATACCAACACAATGTTCAACAATGATAGTAGAAATTGTTTATTTATGTGCATGGGGATAAAAGTTCAACTGGTCATGGTACTTGCTAAACGCACTCATCGAATATGCGATGCTGGCTCAACACAAGAAAGGTCACAAATTTTGCTATTCCTGGTTACTAATTTTGATTTCCTTCACTGTCTGGGCTGACCCCCTGGACTATGTACACATGGATGTCCCAATATCCTGCTTGGGGGAAAGATACCATAAAATATGGGAAGACAAGGTTGACAGCAAACACTAGTAGGATAATAATATTGTATTCTTCATGCACGCAGAGGCGCTGCGAGAACTTGTCCAACAAACTGATAGGATATGAACCACAACTGTGCATAGGTACATTGCTTTCGTCAAATTTGAAGCTGAAATACATAATATAAATCTACTACCTACAAAATCTCCACTTCGGTAGATACATCAAGCAAGATTTATAGTGACTGACGTTGATGTGGATGCAATTGTCAAGCCATGGCCTGAGGAATGGAATGGCGCGGCCCACTCATAGAGCCAGTACATTAGAGGAAATTTGGGGTCTAAAATGGACCTTATAAGAAAATGCACAAACAATAAGTCCTTGTGAGTTGGAATTCAAGAACCAATAGAATTCCAATAAAATGACTCAACCATAATGGTTGAATTGACGTATTCGTCATAAAAAAACCACTTTTTTTTTCCGTAGTTTCGACATACCTCCCTGTGTTTTTACTCAAATTTTGATCGAGAGAGCTCTTTGGATGTAGAATTTGATTCCAAATCCAACAAGTACCCACACTACATACCTTTGATGGACCCCACTACCCCAAAAACAAGAAATACCTGAAGAAATGTGATGATGACATCATCATCACATTTTTTCAAGTGTTTTTGGGGTAGTGGGGTCCATAAAACATATGTATTATGGGAATGCGTTGGATGCATAATCAAATTTCGCATCCAACGAGCTCTCCTGATCGAAATTTGAGTAAAAACATAGAGAGATATGTCGAAAATACGAACACGAAAGTAGTTTTTTTCTTTTTTCCTCCAAAATTAATAAATATTATTTTATTATTTTGACTATTATTTTATTATTTTCCTTAGGAGGTGCATTTTAGACCTCAAAATTCCTCTAGTTCCTGAAGAATAAAATGCATAATATCCACCAATTCATCAAGTTAATGGTGAATACCATGAAGGCGATGATGCCCAAGCGGATCTGTCACAAGAAAACATGGACGATGCTTATGATATGGAGGACTCAGACCAACATCCATTCAGAGTAGCCGCCTGGTGGAGATCATTCGCAGAATTGCATTTAGCCCAAGGAAGGCCACACGTCTCTAAACAAATAGAAAGTCAATATAATGGCAAACACAACTATATTAATTGAGGATGAGTTACAGGAACTTGCCAACGCTGTTAAGAAAGTTGCTCAAGATAACCTTAAAGATATAATGGCCCAGCAAGTGAGCATTGCTAACCAAGAATAGTGCCACCTCAATAAGTTAATAGTAGGTTTCAATTATGTTAAGGACACTGTGGAGGCCGAAACATTTGGCGTTGATCCTAGCGTGCCACTAGTCGCACCAACATTAGTACCACCGATCAAAGTGCCCATTCAGAAGTAGGCACTTGAAGTGACTGAAGAGGCAAGCGCAGGTACTGATGATAAAAACGTTGAGATAGAATTCTATAGGTTTCTCTTAGAGAAGATCTATAGCATCCAGAAGGTAGCCGCAAGTGAACTTTGGCTAAGGAAAAACATCGTTGCTTATCAAGTAGAAAAGTAGCAAAAGAAGGAAAAACTACGCAAGGCCCTGTTGGAAGGAAAGGATTAGAAACTACAGGAGCGCAGCAACCTCCTGGCTAAGAAGGAGCAGGAAATATTAGCCCAGGAGCAAATAAGTGTCACATTGGTGGATTCTATTAAGAATTCCATCGCAAAATTCCCACCATAGACTAGGAAAGCAGATGAAGACTCTTTGGCTAAAGTTTCTAGGCTTGCAAAGAGAGGGAAATATCTTCAGCACCAAGTAGAAGATTTGCAAGCCCGAAAGATACCAAGCACACCCCAATAGGTGCTAGAAGAAAGAAGAAAAACAGTGTTTGAAGATGCTGACAAAATTAAAGGAGGAGAATAAATCTGCGCAAAGGCCGCAAACAATGTTGCAACCATTTGGAAAACGTTGCTATAGGATGACGCAATTGAGAAAATAAGGCAGCGTATATGATAGATAGATGAGTGCATCACCACTATGAAGGTTGAAATGTGGAAGTTGCCCCTCCAGAAAAAGGTCATTAAGAATGCAAAGATCAAAAGTCTCCAGCAGGAAGTCCAGACCCTTCTCGAGCAAGAAAAACCTAAGGAATCCGAGGTTGAGGGATTCCAGTCGGAAGCAGAAAAGACCAAAAAGCATATTCAACCAATGCAGTAGAAGATTCAAAGCATACTACAATCGATAGAGAAAGACTTGTTGGAACATGTAAATTCTGACCATGTGTAGCAATTGGTCATGCAAGCAGAGGAAGTTGTAGCGAAAGTTGTTAATATAGAAGTAATCGTGCAGGAATTCTGAGGAAATGTATGTTCTGCAGTGCAACCAGACATGGAGCCAACAAGTTCAATATAATGCAAGCAAATATGACCAAGGCACTCGGTTGAAAAAAAATTTGAAATTTGAATTTTTTTTTTGAATTTTGGAGGCAACCATAGCACCACGTGTGCATAACAAGGGTGTAGAACTAGAGGAAAAAGTTGTGTAGACATGATGAGGAACATTAAAGCTGCCACCAAACCAGTTATGAAGAAAATGATGTTAGGTCCAAGGTAGCTGGAAAGTACTGACAGACTGTTAAATGCATCAAGATTCCACAGAGATTTGGCTGTTGAAACATGACAGCACTGCAGGCGGACCAAGTGTGGGGACCTCTATCATGGTGGTTGTCCATCTCATTCGCACATGATCATGACTGTCAATAATAAAAAATGGTGACGCTAATAATCATAGCATATCTAAGAAGGAAATCATGTACACAAGATGAGGGTCTTGTCCTAATAATGCACCTGGATAAGCCTACATGGAAGATGACCCGATGCTCTTCCTATAAGATTGAGGTTCACTTGCACAAAGAAGACATCATTGTGTTGTGCTGCTCAACCACTAGATGCAGTTACAAATGAGTTGAGGAGTGTCTTTCCAAGCAATCTTAACAGCTAAAGCTATTGCTGCAGCTTTCAACATGTTGGCTGTATCCAGAGACAACAAGAAGGAAGATGGTGATAGTCACTAAGTTTCTTCAACCAATTGAAAAGCCTCTGACAAAGTCATCCTTGGATATTAGTATATCAGTAGAGTAGCAACCCTATCGGTGGCACCAAAGCGAACTCTAGTAGGGACCAGAGACCCGACCCATTTTGACAAGCTCTGTGGGGTCCAAACTAGAGTCCCTACTATATTTCACAAAGTCTGCAAGCTTGGAAGGCGGTTGCAGCTTCAACCCATCCAGGCAGGGTCTCCAGTTCTCAGTGGATTGTGAGAGGGCCAACGAGAAAGTGTTGGCTTGTACTCTATGATGCTCAGGTGAAATTTTCCAAAGTGTGGAAAATCACTCACCTCCACCACCCTGGATAGTAGGGTTGTCTAGTTTTCAATATGGACAAGTCGTCAAAGTTCATATCTATGGAAAAAACGGTGGTGAAGAACAAGCTGCAGAAGAGAGGAACTCGAAGAAGAGCAGCAATACAACAAGCCGCAAGAACCCACAACAACCATGCATCAAATCCCAAGAGCATGAGAATGGAGGAAGATCCAAGGCCACTTGGATTGCTATGTCGGAATGGAACACTAAACACCCTTAGTGAAATTGGAGGTAGACTATGACAAGATGATGAGAGAATCCCACTGCAAAGACAACATTCCTCTTAGTAGGGATCATAGTCTCAATAAGAAGCACATAATATTACCTTGTCGGCTCAAGCAAACTCTGAAATCGAATCCTTCGTTACCCATCCTCTAAATGGTGCCAAGAAACAATCTATATCGATGCGCTTAACCAGTAATGCACCTAAGTTTGTGAAAATTTTGCCTGGAAGGAACCTAAAAAAAAAGGAGAAAGATGCACAAGCTAAGATGAAGCCGAAGCTACCCACACAAAAAAATAAATTCAGAAGACACCGTGTAGGTCGGGCCACTCATATCTCCCTTACTTTGTGGCTCGAGATGAGCCACAGGTGAGTGTTGGGGGCCTATTGGCCCGAGAAAGGGTTATAAGAAGGAATTTTTCCTGCGCAACCAAGGAAAATGTATCGCATGCACAATAGAAGAAAAGGAATATCGCGAAGGATGGAAAGGACCCGCGAAGGCATAATGAAGAGGTGTGCGACAAAGGAATGGCAAGCGTGGAAGCGTGCAAGGGGAAAATGGCCAAAAAGTGATAGATGCAGAATCTAGATCATGGTCATATAAGACAGCATAATACTCCAGCTACGCATGTATGGGAAGATATTTATAATTCAGGCTGATAGTGCCTCATGTCAAGTCATGATCATCACAGCTGTAACCAGAGGGGTGGCCAATGGTGATGGCTAATAGACTTCCAGGATGTAGTTGGCCTTGCATGGCCATGTAAATTAGTATAAATAGGAGGGATGAAATGGTTAGAAGCTTGGTCTATGGGGTTTTGGTTGATTCCATTTTAGTTTTCAGTAGTAGTTTTCTATTCAGTGGTAATGCATGGAGGGGGATGCCGGTTATGTTGTAATTGCATAGTGATCAAAAGGGGAGTAGAATCAGGAAGAGTATGGTAGCATTAGAGGGGTTGTTGAGCCGCATATCTGACTGGATTATGAGAAAATTGCTAGGAGTAGGAATAGATTAGAAAATCAAACAAGAGAGCATAAGAACTATGAGTCTGAACTTAAAGACATATCTCAAGATCAGTCCACATCTCATAGAATGCAAGGTACTATAACCTTTCTCATGCTATATGAAGAGCACCTTGGTGGTTTTTCCTAGATGGGTTTCCATGTTATTTCTTGTGTTTGAATGAATCGTTGATGTGGTGAATTTTTATGTGATTGATTACTAGTTGCTTTCTGTATAACGTTAAATGTGTTTCAGTCTCTGTTAGTTTCTTGCAATTGGTAACTAGATGAACATAATGCCTTCTTGAATTGAAATTGTATATAAATCATTCTATATAATTTCTATTATGAATCTTGACTTAAGTCATAGAACCGATTGATATGAATCAGCTGTGACGCATGAGTTGCTCCAGCTGCGAGGTGGACAGAAAATTTAGGTCACACATGATGACATAGAGTTGTGCTTAGTCACATAGAACTGAATCCTCCATTCAGCCATCCTGTTTCCTTCATTGAGCTCCTTGGCTATGAGCAAAGGGACTATACTTCCTCGACAATCTTGGGAACATGGTTCCATCAGTTACCCATCTATGAGATATATCGGGTGAGACTACACTTGCTTCACAGGTATTGCCAATGGAGATTTCTCTATCGGGTCGGTATCTTAGGTAGTTGTTGGATCGGTGGGCTACGCAGAACCTGTGTCACATGAGTGGGGAAAAGTGGCCAATAGAGTCTTTTTGGGATGTCGTTTGCACCACCAATTTCAGAATTCCTCCGCCTATCTTCTAATGAGACCATGCTCTCATGTTTAATAAGTAATTTTTGGGACCACTTCTTGGAAGTTACCTCAGTTTAGATACCACATTGTAATGTAAGTTTCTCTAGGCCTATATTTTCATCACACTTGCCTACCACAACTCATGCAAGACTTCAGACCATTTCCCCAGAAGGCACATCATTTTATTTCAGGATATAACTGTCTAATCCATCCACCGCACCTTATGCGGGTTTCCAAACCACCACCCAGAGGGAAAATCATTTCTTTTGCATGCATTTGGCATATAACTACCTTCAGACTTGCACTCACATCACATGTAGTCTAGTCCATCCACTACAACTCACACAAGACTCTCTTGACCTATGTCTGAGATCCACCTTAGTTTGCATGCCACTACCGCACCGAATCACGTTCCTCTGCCAAGATCTATCCCATGCATATATTGGTATGTTCAAGAGCCACCTACTCCATCCATACTGCATGGATGACCTTTGGACCACTTTCCATTGTCCCGACATTGGGGAACCATCAGTGCCCCCTTGATCGGTTGACAGTACTAGAGTTTTCGTTAATCTCTTTTCTAACTCCTAAAAGAATGAAAAGATTGTTGAGCACAGCTGCTTCCTTTCTCGCTTGTTAAAATATAGGAAAGGGAGTCTACATCGTCTCATTTTTCTCCTTTTGTGGACTATGTAGACCACCACCTGAAAAGGACCACCTTGGCACACTCAAGCCTATTGGAATATCTTTCAGAGTGGTGTGTTCAGGACTAGTAGATGGTTGCTAATGCTCAGTATTAAAGTTTTAATGTATTGTCATCGATGGAAATCTGCTATAAAGAGAAGGGGAACCAATGTCAAATGGATGTGGCAATCTACTGAAAAAGAGGTAGGCACACAGGTATCAATGGAGAAAATCGAACAGTGGGAGGTGCTAGAGATTCAGACTAAAGTTTATCAAAAATCCACAAATCCTGTTGAGTGGGCGATAAAACTCTTAATCGGAAGTTGGAAGATATTTACATCAGAAGCTAAATGAATTTCCCAGCCACAACGATGGAAAAGGAAAGGTTAAAGACGCGCGACTAAAATACTGATAAGCATCGGCAGTCGAAGCGCTTTTGACTTCGGACGCTTAGTTGCTTTGGGAGCCACAATGGTAGAAGCAACAAAGACAAGTCATCCAAAGCAGTTGGAAGATGGAAGATATTTACATCGGAAGATGAATGACTTTCCCAGCCACAACGGCGGAAAAGGAAAGTTTAAAGACACGTGCAACTAAAAGATTGATAAGCATCGGCAGTCAAAGCGCTTTGGACTTTGGACGCGTAGTTGCTTTGGGAGCTGCAATGACGGAAGCAACAAAGACAAGTCATCCCGCCATAGGAAAAGTCATTCTGTCAAACTTTGCAGAATAGCATCTTTGGCATGATAGCGAATAGCGGAATAGCGGAATCAGGATATTATCAACGGCATGATAGCAAAATCAGGAGCCGCAATGGTGTTATTTTTATGTCTTTCTCATTCGCAACAACGCAATCCCACAACTCAACAATCAGCCGACTAAGGAAAATACATCGGAGAAGAATACTGAGACTGAAGCCAATTATATTTCCGCAATGGCGGTGGCATAAGCAAATAAACTTTCGATGAATTTAAACAAGCAGCGGCTCAACTCTAGCATTGGACAAGGTCTTTCTGAAGAATCACGATATGTCTATCATTCAAGCAGTTGATGACCAAAACCGCAGAAGGAGATGAACAACATAGATGGCTTAAAGAGAAAAGGAAGTCTCCATATTCAGAATTGAGCCCAGGGCTCTTTGAACTGGAAGCAGTGGAATATGAAGTATCTAGCACAGTATTGATTCGATGAAAAGCAGATGGGATCAGAGAATTAGAGAATGACTATTCGTGGAATGCAAAGAGTCAGGCAAGATGGGTATTCTAAGGGTCTTTCAGTTAGAGATCTTGAGAATCTATGGTATTCATGGAATGTGAATCGTTTTTGTACAAATCAGCGTTCGAGATGTTGAGAGTCTTGACAGTTAGAAATCTATGAACGGTTTCTCATTTTCAATTAGATGGTACATGAAGAGTGTGTAACCATTTCTGTAATGAACGGAGAGAATGAGAACCAACTGAAATTTATATATATATATATATTTTAGCAAGCAGAAAATGTTGTGAGCTATTTTGAGGAGAGTAATGGTGTGCAGAGTATTAAGAGATTAGTACTGTAAACTGATACTGAATGAGCAGAACAGCAGAGAAGAGGAACTAAAGAATGTGCTAAATAGTTGAATAGAACAGCGGAGCAGAGAGTCGATGTTGAACAGAGCAGAGTGGTTTGGTAAGCAGAGACATATCTGTATTGTTGCATTTTGATTCTATTGGAAAGTCTAGCAAATAAGGGAGGTAGGGAGGTTCTAGGGGAGACTTTATGTCTTTGCTTGCAAGTGGGTGCTTGTAGAGATTGAAGATTGGTGTCTTCACCCAGTTGGTGTTGGGTCACAGTGAGAGTTGATGCTCTCAGCAAGTTGGTGCTTGCATTTAGAGGTTGCAGCCTCTTTGAGTCGGTGCTCAAATAAGAAGTGATGTATAGCCATTGAAGCCTTTGACATCATAAGAAGAAGAGGTTTTTCCCTTATGGGTTTCCTCGTGAAATATCTATGTATCATATATGTGATTAAATGTTGTGATTGAATGCTATGTTTTATGTTATCTGCTCTCATGTTTATAACTCTGAATTCATAGCAAAGATTGACTTCCATAAAGTTTATTGATTCTAAGTTAAAAGAAGTACATTGGTAACAAATCTTAACTAATTGATTCACCCCCCCTCTCAGTTAGTTTATACCTGTAACAATTGGTATCAGAGCAACGTTCCTTTTGGTTACGGTAGATCTTGAAGAGTTAAAATGGATAGTCAAGATAGATCAATAAACAAAGCACCCATATTTGATGGTAAAAATTTTGCTTTCTGGAAGGTTAGGATGAGAACATACTTAATGTCCCTAGGTGCTGATGTTTGGGAAGTAGTAGAGACTGGGTATGCAAAACCTGTTTTGCTAGCATCCAAAGATGATAAGCTGGAGTTTACTTTCAATGCAAAAGCAATGAATGCTATTCTGAGTGGTCTTGCTGAAACTGAATTTGTAAAAGTAATGCATCTTGATTTTGCCAAAGAAATGTGGGATAAGCTTATTAGCAGCTATGAAGGAAATGAGAAAGTTAAAGATGCCAAGTTGCAGACTCATAGGCTAATATTTGAACAACTGAAAATGAATGAAGATGAAAGTATTAGTAAATTTTTCCTGAGAGTTGATGAGTTAGTAAATGCTATGAGAGTTCTTCGTGAACAAATAAGTGATGATGATACCTTCCTTGTTCATAAAATCCTGAGATCTCTGCCTGACAGATTCAACCCTAAAGTCTCAGCTATAGAAGAAATGAGTGATCTTAAAACATTATCTCTTGACCAATTACTAGGAATTTTGACAGCCTATGAAATGAGGATTAGTAAAGACCAAAACACATCCAGAGAAGCCTCTTTTAAAGCTGAAAAGAGTACCGAGGTAGATGTGGATGAAATAGAAGCAAAATTTGTGAGAAGACTGAAAACGGGGTCAGGGAAATACAAAGGAAAACTTCCTTTCAAATGTTTTAACTGTGGTAAAATAGGACACTTTGCTGCTAAATGCCCTCATATGAGGAAAGAGTAGAGTTCTACAGACGAAGAGAAATTTCTAAAGAAGAGGTATAGTAAAGAAAACAAGTACAAGAAGAAAAGTCTACGTGTGAATGATGATGAATCCACAGAAACTTCATAAAGTGAATCCTCCCATGAAGAAAAAGAGAATGATTTCATGCTTATGGCTGTAGAGGATCTAGAGATGAGCTGTACAGAGATGAATGATGAGGATGCCATTGTGGACATGGAGGGAGAGCTGATGAGTTCTCTCGAGGAGATTGATAGACTAAGAATAATAAATGTTGAACCATGTAAAGACAATAATGAAAATCGATCAAAGAGTGATAAAAAACAAGAGGATACCGATCTAAATAGAAAATCGGTACAGTCAAGAGTTCATGAAAAAGAGCCATATAATAGAATCAAGTATGTAGATCAGAATTACAATTATGAGCATCATAACTCAATACATTACTTTTCTAGAAATCCACCAAGAATTAGGTATGCTAATTTCTTCAATGGTTATTGTTTCTGTTGTTCTAACTTTGGGCACAAAGCTGCCAATTGTTTTTACAATTTCAAAAACATTCAGAGAAGGATGTCAAATAACAAACAGATGATACATCAATCAGCGTATAATCATATGGGTCATGTATCTCAATCAGCTGTCAAAAGAAGAACGCAAAACAAAAATACTAACCCGTTTGATCTTCTATACAACGAAACAGAATGTTACATATGTCACAACTTTGGGCATAAAGCTACAGAATGTAACTTGAAAGAGAACAAAATAGAACCAAAAATGAAATATACAGCTGAACGAAATGTATGGAGGAAGAAAGAGAGTTCTCATTGTAATCTCGTGCTCTCAGTTCAGAAATAGAAGAATCCTTGGTACATTGATAGTGGATGTTCAAAACATATGTCAGGAGATAAAGAGAAGTATATTTCTATGTCAGAACATAAATCTCGAAACGTAACATTTGGAAACGATGCACCAGGAAAGATCAGAGGCAAGGTAATGGTTAGTCTTAGAAATGGTAAAGGAAAGGCTCAAGATGTGTTATTTGTATATGGGTTGAAGCACAACCTTCTCAGTGTGAGTCAAATGTGTGACAAAGGGTGTGAAATCTTGTTCACTGCTAAAGATTGTAAAATAAAAATGTTTCCTCAGGAAAACTAGTTGCCAAAGGAATAAGAACTGAGAATAATGTTTACATTTTAAAAGAAGAAAAAGAAGAGTGTTATCTCAGAAAATATGACGAAAGATGGCTGTGGCACAAAAGACTGGGACATCTACATTTTGATCAATTAATAAAACTAAAAAACAAAGCAGCAGTAAGGGACTTTCCAGAAATATCTAAACCACGTGATGAAGTGTGTAAACCTTGTCAGATGGGGAAGTTAACCAGAACACAGTTTACGTCAAAGAGTGTTCATTTGACAAATAAGCCTCTTCAACTAGTCCATCTGGATCTGTGTGGCCCATCAAGGAAAGAAGGTACAGGTAAGGAGAACTATTTCATGCTCATGATTGATGACTATTCCAGACTAACATGGGTTGCATTCCTTAAAGAGAAGTCTGAAGCATTTGCTAAATTCAAGATATTTAAAGCCCTGACTGAAAATCAAAATGGAAGAAAGATTAAAGCTATCAGATCTAAAAGAGGAGGAGAGTTCAGTTCAATATAGTTCAAATAATTCTGTGATGAGCACGGCATCAGGAAAGAATATACAATGGTAGGAACTCCTAAGCAAAATGGAGTGGTAGAAATACAAAAGAGAACAGTTCAACAGATGGCGAGATCAATGATGAAGGAAAAGGATATTTCTCAAGGCTTCTAGGTGGAAGCTATTCATACAGCTGTGCACATTCTTAACAAAGCTCATTTGAGACCAAACGGTGACAAAACACCATATCATTTATGGTTTGGAAGACCTGCAACCATTAAACATTTCAAAAATTTTGGGAGTAAATGCTATATCAAGAATAATGATGAAAATTTGGGCAAGTATGATGACAGAGCAGATGAAGGAATCTTTTTAGGATATGCTACAGAAAGCAAAGGCTATAGGTGTTATAACAAGAGGCTGCTTAAAATAGTAGATTGCATAGATGTGAAAGTAGATGAAGATTGTCATGGAAATATCAGTCAAAGGAATGATGAAGATTCATGTTTGGAAGATACAAATGAAGAGACAGAAGAACAGGTCCAAGAATCCCAGAAGGGAGAATTTGAGTCATCAGAATATAAGGAAGCTAAACCTGAACAACACACTGTACAATATTCTTCCAGAATGATTAAAAAAAATCACCCTGAAAGCCAAATCATTGGTGATGAGAGTAAAGGTGTTCAGACTAGAAGGAATATTTTGCAGGAATCTGAACAATCTCATATTGCTCTTCTCTCTACAATTGAGCCCCAATGTTTTAATGAAGCCAGCAAAGACAAAGACTGGGTAGCAGCCATGAATGAAGAGCTAGATCAGATTGAAAAGAATAGATCTTGGGAACTTGTTCCTAGGCCATCAGACAAGAATGTGATTGGATCCAAATGGGTATATAATAATAAATTAAATGAACAGGGACAGATTGTAAGGAATAAAGCAAGACTGGTTTGAAAAGGTTATGCTCAGATTGAAGGACAATACTTTGATGAAACATTTGCTCCAATGGAAAGAATGGAGGCTATCAGAATGTTTCTAGCCTATGCTTGTTACAAACGATTTAGAGTATACTAGATGGATGTCAAGTCAGCATTTCTCAATGGAAAT
>LPNX010579421.1:285347-316798 GCA_001517045.1 Pseudotsuga menziesii
AGGCATCTTCAGTCGAATGGTGCACATTCCCTTTGGTTTAATACTTGACTTATCTGCAAAGTACACTATGCCATCGATTGTTTCATTCAGTTCTTCAAAACAATCTTTTCTAAATGTCATGTGTGATGTTGCACTAGTATCAAGAAGCCAACAATCTTTATAAGATGAAAGAGAAGTCATTTCATTAAATCCAAGATTACAATGTGCAACAATACAAGAATCAGAAAATTTACTAGCATCTTGGTCATCTGTCTTCTGGTTATGCTTATCTTTGATGGAATCCCATGAAGCCCAACACTGATATGATGTGTGCCCAGTATTTCTGCAACGATTGCACTGCAAAGCTGATCTTTTGCTTCTTCCCCCTCTGCCTCTGAAGTTTCTTCTTCTTCTGCCTCTCTCTTTGCTGCAATCTCCCTTGGAAGGGTCTTTGGATTGGTCTTTGCCGGCAAGGGCAGCACCAATACTAGATGCCAAAGAGTGCATCTTTACAACTGTTAGTGTAATTTACAATAATAAACTGATATGACAGGTAGAAATAGAAAAAAATAAGAACCTTGCAGGTCTACAGTCTCTGCCAAGGTGTTTTACAATCTCAACTTCAGCTTTTAAAGAGATACAATAATAGTATCGCAGCTTCAATTCGTAGCAATTTCAGGGAGAATAAATCAGAATATATCAGTCACTAGCAATATGTGTTATTATTCAGCATAAAACACAGTCTTCAGCAGTATTCATGCAATTGGTAATGTCAATCGTCAACTTGGTCATAGCAGTAGCAAATACAAATCGCAGCACTCTCCAGCATACATTATTCTTCAACAAAAAACTCAACAAAAGTTAGGGTTCAGGCTGCTCCTCAAATAGACAGCAGTCACCAACACGCAGTCTCCAATGCAGCAATATATGTGTGATATATTAATATTTTGCAATCACGCAATGTATAATATATCAGTCTTCATTTTCTGACATCTCAAATGAGCAAATTGCGACACAATAGACTGCAAATACTCAGGCCCAAATTATAGGGCAAATACAGATTGAAAGCAGCGCTTCACGGCCACAATACAAAGTTAGGGTTTATGCTAATGTATTGAAAATGTTCTTTCATAATTCAGACCTTTCAACTGCTAGAAACCAAAGCAATGAATAACACAAATTATAGCACTCCACGCTCAACCAGCGTAGCATCCATATATACAACGCATATATACAACACATATATTCACAGTGATCGGTAATAAAAGAGACGCAGCATACAACACATCATTCTTCAGCCTTCAGCAAGCTTCAACGTTGATTGCAAGCAGCTCCAACGCAGGCTATCTCCAGTCCATGCTCAACGCAGGCTATCTCCAACTCTTCATCCATGTGCCATCAGCATATATCAGTCTAGGGTTTGTGCATTCCTAAAAACATCATCTCCAACGCATGATGCAGTCTTCAAGTCGCAGTCTACAGGCAGCTAGCTCAACGCAGCATGTATGCAGTCTTCTCCACTTCTGGCAGGTGCACAGCTTCACGGTGCTCAGGCTTCACGCAGGTCTCCTCCACGCAGCCACCAGTCTCTTCAGGCAGGTCGCAGCACAAGAAAAATAGATGCAGGCTCTTCACGCAGCATACACAACGCGGTCTTCAACATTATATCTCCCAAGCAGTCTTCAACGTGTTCAACAGTTTTCAATGCAGCCCACGCTGGAAATCGCAGTCATCTTTTATGCACAGGAATTAGGTTAAAATTAGGGTTTTGGTACAACAAATTATAAAACGCATCAGTCGATTCTTGCAATACAACTTAAATCCCCTCATATTTAACATCGGTGCTTCTTTTATGAATCCCACTATGTAGCAGAGATTATATGGTATGCAGAACTGGAACAATGTGCTGACATTGTTAACCCACGAGATTATAAGCGGTCGCATGTACACCTTAGAGACTCTGACTCTTCGTTAGTAAACCATGTACTATTCCAGATCCAGCAGGCCGTCAGACATGAAGATATAGCATTCCATGAGAATTACATGGGTCTAATGTAGCAGTTCTTTAGATTAGTATTGTATTCAGCCTCTCATTGAGGACACCACTATTGTAACAACAATTGTACATGATCATCTCTTGTATTATAGAGCTTAGATCACATTACTCTTTTGACATCGTTATGACCATGGGGATGCCCGCATCGTCCATACACATGTCACACATTATTTGTATCTCACCCATTGATGGGAACCATATTAATACAAAAACCAAACCCCACCATGTCCCAGCTCAGGAAGCACTACTTCTCCCCAAAAAATACTATGATGTCCATCGACCATATGATGAGCTCTTGCACTCACACATCAGGGGGAAATATGTTAACCCAAAAAATCCCCCAATGAGCTCTACATGATCTACACCACCTAAATACATCCATGAAAGACCCTCATTTGACCCCCACACCCTCAAAAAGGCTCAAAAATATGAAAAAGGGCTTCAAAACCCAAATAGCTTTCATAGGGGCTGGAACCTCCAAAAAGGGGCTAAAACCCCTCAAAGGAGCTTAAAACCCCCAAAGGAGCTAAGGATTGTGTGAAAGGGGCTAAAAACCCTCAAAGGAGCTTGAAAACACCAAAGGATCTAAGGATTGGGTGAAAGGGGCTTAAATCCCATAAAAGGGGCTAAATCCCTAACTAGGGACTTAAAACCCTAAATCTCTTAAAAATGTTGTAAATAGAGGGGTGGGGGTCACTCTCAAAACATTCCTTCTCTCCCTATCATTATGCTTCCCATGTGAGTGCCTTGTGACGCTTTTCCTATAAATCCATTCACCCTCCCTGTCCTCCATTTCTCCACAAGCCAAGCTTCCATCCCAAAGAGAGAGACGTGTTTCCAAAGCTAGGGCATGGTGGCCCATTTCCACCCAAATAGAAGGTATAATTTTTGTTTTGTGTCATTTTAATTATGGTTTTCTAGCATATTTTACTTGCATGGTTGTTGTCTAATTCTTTGATGCAGTTTTCCATTGATTTCTGGCATCCATTCTTCTTTTCTAACCATTTCATGAGGGGTTTCATAGTTTAGTTTCAATATCGTTTTGTAGGTTCGCTTCCAACCAATAGGAACCCCACCCTTTTGTCCTATAGATGGAAGGAATTTGTTCCTGCCTGTAGCAAGAGAGAAAGCAATACTATAGCCATTCTTGAGGGAAGGTTTTTTCCATGAGGTTTTCCTTCTTTTCCTCAGTTCACATGGACAAATAAAATTGTAATTTTTGAATTATGTATTTGAGGTGACTTGAGCCATTGTTGCCAAGGCCTCCATCATTTTTTTAGTTGTACTTAGTTATTGTATTAAGGGAGGGTGTTAGAACATTAATACATCATTAGTACCTTAGTTACACTAATTAGTTCATTTTATTGCTTTTTAATCTTTAAGACAATCTAAGGTTGACTAGGGGTGCTTAGTTGAACATATGCCATGAGAAATTGGGGCTTCCACACCCACATGGACACTCTAGCTTAGTCAACCAGCCACATGTGTGCCTCCATCATTGCTGGTGCACTCCCATACATTGGATGTGGTCAGCTAAGTGGACTTGGAGCGCTAGAGTGGGATTTTTCCCAAATTTGGCTTGATTTTGTGTATTGAATGCTGCATTGAGACTCTAAACCACCGATATTTCCACACCCACACTGTCCAAGGTGTAATCATTGGTCCAAAATGCATCAACTATGACAACACAACAATTCATGGTTGTTTGGGGTGATTTGGCACATGATTGGCCCACCTAGGGGGCTTTGATGCCATTTTGGCAATTTTGACTTATATGCTCATAGTTGGATTTGAAATCCTCACATAACTCCTATGATGTATTGTATACCTGATAATAACAATTGTCATGGTTAGATAGTCCAAAATTATCTTGTTTATGTTCACATCGTGTGTGTAATTTATATGTAATTTGATGGTTTTTGATGATTCTTGCACCCAAATTTGATTTGCGAGCTTCACTAATGCTCATGTATTCTTCTGTGGTTTCAATTAATCACTTGGCAGTTTGAATTCCTCAGATAACCACTAATATAGCAATGATTGAATCTAACAGAGTCCTAACTGAATCAGAGCACAATAAATGACTGTGTCTAACTGAATGTAACTCAATTACATGTCACTGCATGTCAATCAGTAGGTGGTAGCACATCATTAACTCTAGATAGCTCCAATGAAGTGAACTGAACTGATAATGGTCATTAGAGGTTATTGGAGGCACATTAACTCACTCCAATTCACCAAAATCAGCCCAAAATAGACAATGACATGAGGGAGGTGCCTATACAACTCAGATTAACTTATTGTTAGGTGAAACAACTTTCAGTTAACTATTTTGTGCACTTGTGACACTCAAATCACCCTCGAATTTCTCCCTGTTTGAAGGAGGAATCCTAGTTAGCATCCCTGATTATAGGAGAAGGATTAGTTGGCCTCCCTGATTGAAGGAGGGCGTGGGTGTGCTCATGTTGATGTCACGGTGTGCTGATGATGATTCCAATTGAGTCAATAAACTTAGGATAATGGGTAATTAGGCCAAAATTGACCAAATAAAGTGTGTAAGTTGGATAATGACTCCAATAATGGATAATTAGCCAATGTATAATAAAGAAGACTTGAAACCAACAGAGACAAGTGACACTACTTAGTAATCCAAGGAGGAATCAACTATCAAAACTAGTGTTTTCATACTCTTATGAGTATTAAAAGAATGGGTAAATGGTATAGATTAGGTCATAACCTGCATATCATCCCACAAACTTCCCTCTAAATCATATTCAGAAGAATTTGAATGGAGTGAGAAAGAGTTGGATAATGACAAGTCAGGAACTGGTGCAAAAAATAAAAGTACCGGGAGATGGATATAGTGAATTGATAGGTGATCTATCCAAGAATGATATTGATATTTATGATTCATATATATCATAAAATGAATATATGTCATAGAATTGAGAAAATTGATTGAATTCTGGAACTCAAAGCATAAGTGTTATTACCTTGGGACCGCAGATTGTGACAATGCTCTAGGGATTCAATAGGAACCTTCAATTCACTTTTCTTTTAAAAGTATGGTACATCAATATTATGATTTTCAAGAAAGTTAGACATCATTTCAATTTTCTTCTTGAAACATTTTTTCTTAGAATGATTTCCTTTTATGCAATAGGAACACTTGGATGAGCTCCCTTTCTTCTTTGATTTCTTCATGGAATTTGAACACTCATCAATAGAATCTTCATCATCTTACTTTGTATTATTCTCTTTCACTTTTTGATTTTATTTTAACTTTTCGTTCTTTTCTCCTTGAACTACAATATCATGGTATTTTCTTATCGATATTTTAAAATCTCCCATATTAACCCATTTACACTTCTCTTTAGTAAGTGAATCAATGAATGTACTCAAAGAAAACATTTTCCAATTCGAAATAGGAAGCTTAGTAGCATGGAAAGTTGACACAAAAACTGATTACCCGGGACACATTTTTTAAAGGATGGAAAGAATCAATTGATCTTCCTTCTTCTCAATCCCACATTTCTTGAGAAAAAAAATAAGTGAATTGAACTTAGTGAACAATCCTTCCATGGATTCAAAACTTCTTGGAATCAATGAGATGAACTCATTCTCCAATTGATGTTCTCTTATCTCATCTTTTACTCCAAATAGAGACTCATGTATGATCCACACTTTATTTTGGGTGGCTAAACCATCAATATGAAGAATAAGATCTAGAGAAATTAAGAGACAAAGCAATCCATAGGCTTCATCTATTCTATTATGCCAGTTTTATTTCTTAAGAACGACATTTTTCTCACTCTCTAAATCCATAGAAACTCTATAGAGACCCTTACTATGCAATATAATTGTAATCTTGTATTTCCATTTATTATAGTTGAAAGGAGTCAGAATCATAGCTGAAGAATTCATGCTTTGTTGTCTCCTAATGCTCCTTACATGAATTTTCCATGTATACACTCATAACATTTGCATGTGAAATACTTGGTATATTATAGATCATTAGATAAATAAAACTTCCCACATAATTATCATATGGTACATGATACATATAATCCTTTTCTTCACCGTTACTAGCACATAAAATTCAAGAAAGATTAAAACATGACTTGACAAAGGGATATTTACTAGTTTCACATTATTCATAGGGAATATCTGAATTATTTTCTCCACACACTTCTAATGCTATAAACAAAAATTACAATTTTTCTTGTCTCTCTGTATTTCCTTTCCTTTTATTTGTTTTGCTGCTCCTAGATCTCTCATATAAAATGTCCTACTTAGCCAAGCCTTCAACCTATTTCTTTTAACCACGATTTTTCTTCCTACAAACATATCATAAACATATAAAACGAAAATAATGAATATTCCATTTTACAAATTTTTAAAGTAAACGCAATGATCATGCTCATTTCTGGTAAATATTTGGTTCACCATGAAGGAAGCAAATATCTTGTACCATTTCCTAGGAGATTGCTTCAACCAGACAATTAATTCTTTAGATTTCAAAAAAAAAATGCAATTCTGAACAAACCCTTTTGTTTTCTCTATCTATATATCTTCATCTAAATCTCCATGTAGAAATGTCATTTTAACAACTAGGCTACTCTAATTGATGATCAAATAAATACCTACTAATAACACTAACCAAATAGAGAGAAGATTAACAAATGGTTAAAAAATTACATGGAAATCAATACCTTCCTTTTGGGAATACGCTTTTTCTACCAATACTACTTTTCAATCATTAGCTCTATCATCAACACCTTTTTTCAGTTTGTAGACCCACTCGCAAGCAATCACTTCTCTATCCTATCAAATTTCTGCTAGGTCCCATGTTTTATTCTTTTCCAAGGCATCCATTTATTCTTTCATTGTTATTTTCCATTTATCAGTTTCAGATACTCCATTTCTTCTTGATAACAACTAGGTTTCCCAGCATTAGAAATCAAAGCAGCATATTAAGAAAAATATTCTTACCCTTCAGGAAATTATATGGCCTATATAAATCATCATAGATTTTATTGTGGTCATTCCTCAGTTACTTAGAATTTTTTTGTAACCATATATTCCTCTGCAGGAGGTTATTTATGAACATATTCCAAGAGATTCATTTATATTTATCCAAATCTCAAATGGGTACTTAATAGAATCAAGGAGATAACACATGGTAGGAGGTATAGAGAGACACATAGTTCCGTAGGATCTATCATTGTCATTAAGACAATCACACTTCTCTTGAAGGGACTTTGGCTCTCTCACGACACCAATGGACACATCATGGAGACATTTCCTCTTGAGATATGAACACATCTTCGGCTTCCTTTCAGAATAGTTGAATGGAGAAAGGAGAGGAAGTGGTTTTGAATTGATGATGTTGTTGTAGGAACCTACAATGAAAAACACTCAGATAAACTGGAAATATGCTCTAAATAGAAACTCAAACCTCACTATATTTATTTTTCATATCCAAATAGCTCTAATACCATGTGAAAATTTATTCTCAAGTATATCAAGGAGCTATAACAATATTCACCATCAAAGTGTTTGAAAAATATGCAAGAGAACAACAAAGAGACTAAAATAGTTGGAATAACACATGTGAATGGTGCTAATATCCAACCATTATATTATAAAACACCTTGTATATGTGTCTGATACACATTTATAGTACATTGGATAATATTTGTGAGGCCTTGGAGGACATGTGAATGCATACAAGTGTTATGATAGGATTTTACCCCTAAACCCCCTAGGTTGCTCAATAGGTTCCCAAACATAACCAAATAGTCATGAATCCATGTGTGAAAATGTGTGAATATGTAATAAGCATGTATAATGTGGAAATTGAACCCAAGATATAGAACAATAACAGTCACAAAATTTCTAATCAAACATGCAAAATTCACACTAAAGGAGACTGAAATTGGAGCATAACACTAATCTCTATTGAGTAAGTGTACAATAGACAACATTGTGAAGTAATAGGATACTCAAATATATAATTACATGATATATTTAAATGCATAAGGACACTATTCAAAATATTCAAAAAGCAGGCTTACCAAAACTAGTCAAATCCCCCATAGGTGCATAAAGCAGTTTCCAAATCTATGAAGATGATCATGAATTTGCTAAGTCAAGTGGGAAAGATAAAGAGGGATGGAAATAAAAATTATAAATTCTTTTAATTGGATAAAAAGATGGAGGATGATGTGGTTGAACAACAAGGTAGTTACACATAGACTAGCTTTCCTTTTGCCTTAAAACAACTGTAAAGCAAGGAAACTTTCAGAAAAAGCAGATATGCACTTTAAGGAACCGAGAATAAAGAATAATTGCTAGAATTGGTTTCCAAAATGTTTCCCAAGTTCTCCATGACTCATTTTTAGCATGTGCTTACTTCTAGGACACATGGAAGGAAACTAGCATAGATTGGAATCTAGGAATATAGGTAATAAGACAAAAATGATTAAATAATGTAAAATGTAGGTAAATATGGTTTGATTATTATAACACCTCCGCTTAAGCCTTAATTTATGATTAAATATCAAAAAACTATAGGGCCTAACAACAAGGCTTAGTCACCCTTTACATACTTCTTCTCCATTCAACCAAGGAAAGAGGCAAAAACCCAGTGGAAAAAATCCTCCCTTAAACATGGACATGAATTTTTTTTTGGAAATATTGTCATTAATCATGCTTCACAGCATGATCAGAAATCCCCAATAGTGATTTTAGATTGCTAAAGGTCTTCTCACAAAATAATCTGGTGAAGATGTCTGGTACTTGTTCTGAAGATGCACATAAGAGTAGAACAATGGTACCATCATGCACAAGTTGTCTGATGTAGTACATATGGATCTCAATGTGATTGGTTTGCTGTCTCTGAAATGGATCATTTCAGATTCAAATGGTGCTATGATTATCATAGTAGATAATAGTTGAAAACTTTGATTCGAAGCCACATTCTCCAAGTATCCCCTGCAACCACAAACATTGAGTTGCCGCATTTACAACTCCTCTATAGTCTGCTTCTGTAGATGAGAGTGATATGGTACTCTGCTTCTTGGTTGACCAGCTGATTGGCCCTTCTGTAAGCATGAACACATATCCTAATGTAGACTTTCGATCTATGTTGTCACCTGCCCAATCACTATCAGTAAACCCAATCAAATCAAGATCAGATTTTGCTTTGTAGAATATCCCATGAGTTCTTGTTCCTTGAACAAAGTTTAGGATCCTCTTGGATACTCTCCAGTGGATCTCATGAGGCTGATCCATGTATATTAAATGCACACTAACTGCATAGTATAAATCAGGTTGAGTGTGTGTAAGCTAAAGCAAACACCAAATCAACTGCCTATACAGTGTATTATTTACCATAGGAGAAGAACCTGCTTCTTCAAGCTTAACTCCTGAAAGGAATGGAGTATTTCTTGGCTCTCAATATTCCATGTTGAACTTGATGAGAAAATATGAAGCATACTTGGACTGATTTACTTTGATTCTAGGTTTGGAATGAGCAATTTCGAGACCCAAGAATTCGATCAACAATCCCAAATCCGTGATAGAAAATGCATGGTTCAGTGCATCATTCATGGAAGAAATCTCTTTCTTTGAAATACCTGTAATCAGTAGGTCACCGACATACAAAAAATTAATCATAAAATAACTATGAATTAGATTCAAATAGATATTAGGATCATACTTGCTTCAAATAAAACTCAGTGACAACAGAAATCCATCAATCTTTGAATACCAAGCCCTGGGGGCTTGCTTGAGCCCATACAATGATTTATTTAACCTGCACACTAAATATGGATTAGAAACAAAACCCACAGTTTTCTACATGTAAATATATTTAGTGATATCTCCATTTAGGAAAACAAACTTCACATCCATGTGATGTACTTCCCACTGCTTCGAAGCTACAATGGCTAGAGCTAGCCTTATGGAGTCCATATTTTCCACTAGTGCAAAGGTTTCATTGTAGTCAATACCATGTACTTGTGAGTAGCCCTTGGATACCAATATTTCCTTATATTTCAAAGGTGAACCATCAGTAGCAAACTTAGTCTTGAAAACCCACTTACATTGAACTAGCTTCCTCCTTGGTGGAAGATCAACCAGTTCCCAAGTGTTGTTCTTCTGGAGCGAGCTGAATTCTTCTTTCATTGATTTTTTCCATAGTGGATCATCTATTGCATATTCATATTTTTTTGGATATAATCAAACCATCAGATATAACTTCTCATGAAATATAGGATCTTTCACACAAAGGGCACTCTCAGATTGAGTTCTAGTCCTCCTAGTGTCATTAGGATTTCTAGCTAGTTCCCCCACTACATGAATGGTATTTTCTGCCCATTTTGGTCTTGTAGGACTGTTAGGATCTGAAATAAAATCATAATTATCAGACATATCAGAATCAGAAAACTCATTAGTCCATTCACTTAGAATCAATGGTTTTGGTGATGAAGAGGACTCTCCAACTTCAACTGCTGCTCAAGGCTCTTCTTCGAACTGAACACTTCTTTCAATGAAATATTTGTTAGTGATCAAGTTGGTCATATTGTACCCTTTTGAATATTCAGAATACCCAGAAAATAGGCACTCTTAGCATTGGGTTTGCAAAGCCTTCCTCTTTTCAGTTGGAACTCTAGCCCAAGCCCTTGAGCAAAAAATCTTGAAATGGGTCACATCTGGTTTGTGCCCACTCCAATATTCAAAAGGAGTAATAACATAGAGATTCTTATGAGGAACCATATTTTGGATGTAGGATGCATAGTTTATAGCCTCGGCCCAAAAATTTGGTGGAAAAGTCTTAGCCTCCATCATGCAGGTTGCCATCTCTTTCAGTGATCTATTCTTTCTCTCAACAACACCATTTTGTTGTGGTGTGTAAGGGATCGACTGCTGCATATAGATACCTGCATCTTTTCAATACTGGATGAACTCAGAATTGACATACACACCACCATTATCATATCTAAGGATCTTTAGTTTCCTCCCAGCATGGTTTTCAACCAACTCTCTAAAGACTTTGAATAGGTCAAAAACATCATACTTATGCTTTAGGAAGTGAACCCAACATACCTGGAAAAGTCATCTATGAAGGTGAGTGCATATTTGGCTTGAATCATCGACATATGAGGGAATGGCCCAGCAATGTCACTATGGATCAACTTAATAGGTGCATAGGTTCTCTCATGACTAGTTCTCTCATACTTGTGCTGTGGGTGTTTTTCTAGGATACAACCTTGACAGACTCCCTTAGAAAAAATGATCTTTGGTAAACCTATGACCATATATTTTTCATTCAAATTAGAAAGATACTTGTAGTTAAGATGGCCAAATATTTCATACCAAATCTTGCTTGCTTCATTGTCATGAATCAGAAGAGCAGAGGGGTTTGAGTAGGCTAGAAAATGGGAAAACTTGTATACCTTCAAAGTGTGATAAAAAACACCGTTTGTTATGACTTTACCATTCAAAATATCAGTGATTTAAACATAATTAGGGGAGAAGATGACCTTCCTTGGATACCTAGTATGAGTCATCTAATACACTGATAAGAGATTAGAGGCAAGACCTGGAACGTACAACACATTATTGAAATTACCATGTTCAAAATCAATCCTACCCTTTCCCAAACTGTCAATGAGAGAGTCATCTTTGAAAAATATTGGTGGACCTTTCTACATGTTAAGAGAGAAGAATATCTCATTTGTTGAAACCATATGTCTAGAAGCTCTAGAATCTATGATGAAGCTAGGTGAGCTTGATGTTCCAGCAAGCAAGGCATGTACTCTCTCTTTGTCTTCTGAATTTGATCCTCCTTCCCTCTTCTTTGAGAAATTAGGAAGGGAGATGTTATTCTTCTCCAGGAGTTGGGTCAATATGTCAATTTAATTCTTCATACAATATATCTTAGGATGATAGCCCTTACTACAGTATGCGCACTTGCTCATTTCTCCTTTATTCTTCTTCTTCTAGGAGTTCTTCTTGGAGCCTTAGGGCTCCTCTTGATACTTTGACTTGTCTCTCTTTTGCTAAGGTGGATTTTTATCTTATTTCTTTCCTTTTGAATCCACCATTGAATCTCTAGCAATGAAATCTTGGTCTTTGGAAGGTTTGATGGTGCCCATCATCACCAACTTATCTTGCTCCTGTGTGAGGAATTCCATGAACTCTGTAAGCTTAGGCATCTTCTAGGATTCTCTTATCAACTTGGTAGCTTGTAAGGTCGAAAAAAAGACTGAATTGTAAGGACCAATCTTAGAGAGTATATCCAATACTAGTTTCTCTTCCTTATTTTCGATCCCGCACTATTTTAGCTATAAAACAAGGACCTTAAACTTGTAAAAGTAGAGTTGCAATGATTCGAAGCTACTGGGAATCAAGGAGATCATCTAATTTTTTATTTTATGTCCTCTCATCTCATATGTATTCCAAAAAATATATACAAGCTTATCCCACACTTCATTAGGTGATTTCAATCCATCAAGATGGAAGAGGAGGTCTCTTGAAATGCTTGGACACAAAAGACCATAGACCTCATCCCTCATGTTATGCCATTTAATTATATCTATAGCTGCACTGGGATATGCATAAGTTTCCATGGTCACCCTATCGATACCTTTCTCTCTCAACAATATCTCCATCTCATCTTTCCACTCAAATAATTTGAATGGAGTCAAGATGATATTTTGAGATTGGTCCATAGCTTAGTAACTGTGCCCTCCAGTCAAGATGTCGAACCTACAATAGAAATATGGAAGGAGATAAATTGATCTACAAATTCTATGATACCATGTGGAAATTGAACCCAAGAGATAGAACAATAACAGTCACAAAATTGCTAATCAAACATGCAAAATTCACACCAAAGGAGATTGAAATTGGAGCATAAAACTAATATGTATTGAGTAAGTGTACAATATCATACCTTTTGAAGTAATAGGATGCTAAAATATATAATTACATGAGAGGTTTTAATGCATAACGATGCTATTTGAAATAGTAAAAAAGAAGGCTTACCAAAACTAGTCAAATCCCCCATAGGTGCATAAAGTAGTTTCCAAATCTATGAATATGCTCATGAATTTGCTAAGTCAAGTGGGAAATATAAAGAGGGATGGAAAGAAAACTCATACATGCTTTTAATTGGAGAAAAAGAGGGAGGATGATGTGGGAAAAAAACAAGGCAGTTACACCTAGACTAACTTTTCCCTTTGCCTTAAAACAGTTGTAAAGCAAGGCAACTTTCAGAAAAGGAAGATATGCACTTTAAGGAACCAGGAATAAAACACTTGCTAAAATTGGTTTCCAGGATGTTTCCCAAGCACTCCATGACTCATTTTTAGCATGTGTTGACTTCCAGGACATGTGGAAGGAAACTAGCATAGAATGGAATCTAGGAATCTAAGGAATAAGACAAAAATGATTAATTAACGTCAAATGTAGGTAACTATGAGTTGATTATTATAGCACCTAGTTCATAAATGAGGGAATGAAATCATGGGAGAGAACATGGGTAAGTGGAGTAATCTCTAGGAGGCAAATAAATGCCAAGGATACCACAAAAGGCCACACTCACACACCCTAGCAACCCTAGTCAAAGATGGAATTGGTTTACAATTAATGCACACTATGAAATGTCTGGATGTTCAATCTAGAGCATTTTAACTACAATTAATGAGCTAGAATCACATATTTGACTAGTATTGATTAGTATAACCTAATTTATACCATATAACAAAAGCACAAGGAAAATGATTATTTATCCTAAGAAGATCATTAAAGTAATAAGGAATATTGTTGCTCCAACAATTCTACCAACTCTGGATTATTCATTCTACAAGGAGCTTAGAAACTAGTGTTTCCCCAGGACAATACTTATTGTAAATCAATGTCCCTTTTATGTGGAAATCATGGAACTTCATCTGACAATGCATCTTTGAACTCTTGTAACATTGTGTAGTCTTCCAGATTGGTTCCCTTATATTGTAATGCATATGATACATCGGATATATATCAGTAGAAACCTTTATTGCATAACTTCCTTAATTGAAAGGTTGATATCTTCCCAAGTGAGAGTTACTTTGGAATCACTCTTACCACTCTTGGTATTCCTTCTTCATCAATGAAATCAAGGACCTTCTCATAGTAGTCCACCTCGACACTTCCTTTCCAACCAAACCATGCCAATAATGGAATCATAAGACCCTAATTTCAATACATTGAAATTTACTTTGGTGAGGAGCCAATCCATCTCTATGCAGAATTCCATCACCACTTCACACACTCTTCTCTTTTAACTGGTGTCTAATTGAACTATATAACACTTATCATGCTGCACTTTTCTAAGAGAACAAATTTCCGCCACTTTTAGAGTAACATATCTATAAGTAGATATTTCATCTATCAAAACATAAATAGATTTCTTAGAAATATTACCTTCAAATTACACCACTACTGGTTGATGATCTACCTAGTGGTCATCTAGCGCTACATAAATTCAAGGAGTTTCCCTTGCCACGTCCACTATGGTAATAAATCCTTCCAAGTTATGCTAAATTTGGGAGTTATATATTTGAGATTGGAAATCCTTAAGCACGTTTATCCATATCACTTAAGTAGTTCGTTCCATGTGGTTGCTGGTTCTTCCCACTTCTAGCTTGCTTCCCTGGATGGAAATACCTTAACCTATTTTTAAATGGAAGTTTGAATAAACTTTCCTTTTGTTCAAACCTACCATTGGACTTTCCCTTCACTATTGGGTTAATCCTTGATTTTCCCTTTCTTTGTTAATAACAATGCATTTCCATTCTAATGGCTTCACCAATATTGGGTGAGTTGACAAATTCAATATCATCTTGGTAACTTGAAAGGATACTTCCAAGAAAACTCTGAATATTTAGTCTTTAAACTCTGACATAATCCACATATATTAGTGATTCTAAAAACTTATGAACATGCTCTTCCATGGAATTTTTTCTTAGTCTTAGCTCATGGAGCTCCTTTCTTTTATTGTTGTAGTGTTTGATAGATAGGTACGTTTCTTTGAAATACCTTGGAATCAATCCCAGCTATTCTTTCTCTCATTAAGATCTTGCATATGCATAAGGTGCTCCCATTAGATGGACACTCATCTATTGATGTTATAAATGGAGACTCTGCCTTTTTATTTTTCCTAGTAGCCATGAATATCAAAAGTACTTTTTCATTCTAGGTATCCAAGATTTTGATCCCTTCCCTGACTTAGCTTATCTATCAAATGTGAGAGGACATAATTTTCTAAATTCCCCTTATGGAATCCTTCCAAAATTATTCTTTATGTCATACTTGCGGGAAGAAAATTTGTGGTTATTTGATAATAATAGGATTTACATGACCTGCTAGAGGTCGTCTTTGATGAATATTCCCTACATGATTTTCCTCCATCTCTTGGACTCAATTTTCAAAATTCTAAATCCTTTATGGCAACAAGAATTCTAGAAACAAACTAAGAATCTAGGTACAAAATTGACCTCATATAAATTTGCAAAGAATTAGCACAAGGAGAGAAGAAGAAGAAGAATGAAGACACATTAAAGAATGATAAATACATGATGGTTGATATTATTAAAATAGTAATATATCTTTATAAAGGAAAATTTAGTTGCTAGAAGACAACTCATGCTAGCTCATAAATAAGGCTCACTAAATGTGATAAACCCCCATAGGTGACTAAATAAATTTTCAAATATATCAAGGACCTCACGAATTCGATAAATCATTAGTGAGTTGTCATGAGTGATGGAAAAACATGCTCACCATGGAATATGGAGATAAAATAATGAAGGATGGGTTCAAAATAAAAGATAGAAATTTCCTAGTTGAATAGTTTTACCTTATCAACTAAAAGGCAGAAATAAAGTAGGATAAAGACAAAATATGCAGGAAGGTGCAGGTACTATATATTGTAGTCCATAAATTTGGAAGGATACAACCATAATTAGGAGAAATTCACTCTTCAGGTATATAGGCAACGTGTTCACCAAGTGGCGCAAGTGGATTCCAACTATATAGGCTAGTGGATAGGAAATTAATAAAAAATGATTAAATATTGTTATCCTAAGTATAGAGTGGGATTATAAAAATACAACACCCCCATTTAAGTATGAATTTATCATGTATTTATCTAAAATAATAAGAAATATATATTCATATAGATGTATATAGTGCCAAACAATAAGGTTATGGTCACTCTTCACAATTATTTTGTCCAAATAACTTAGGAAAGAGGAAAAACACATGGCAAAAATCCTCCCTCAAGAAAGGACATGAAAGGAAAGTAAAAGGTGATGAACTATTGGTGATGCTTCTCCAAACTAAATGTTGATGTCTAGAGGAAATGTCTTCTTGGGAAGAAGAGAAGTTTGCTCACCTAGATCAAGAATAGTTGCATGATGGAAACTGAGAGGATGTAGAACAACTGAGATCCAATCATGGTAAGTAGGAGTGAAAGTTATTAAGATTTGTGATGAAATACAATAGGATTTAATGACTTTCAATTCGAACCAATATATATTAAGTAATCTCCAAATAGGTGAATTAAGTGTCAAAGCGAATGCATAAGGTCTCTAAATTCATTTACACTAAGAGGATGTGTGCAATTGATCATGTAGGAAGGAGGATAAGTATTAATACCAGGGAGTGTGAATTCAAATACTCCATAGGTTGGTCTAGATTCCAAAGGATCAAAAAGAACACAAACTAACACATTAGTAGACTCTTCTAGAGAATAAACTAGTAAAGAATCCTCTATGGTAGAAGTACGAAAGGAGGAAAGAAAGATATGTTCAAAATATTCAAGGAGGCTCTAGGAATTGATGCCTAGAAAAAAGGAGGAGATGAAAAAGCACATGAGATTAAGTATGTTGAGTTGCATGTAATAAATAATAATTTATATAGACAAGAAAAAATGGAGGAAGTCATTGAGTTGTGCACCATTGTAGAAGGAGCAAGTTGATAAGTCGACTTGAACGAGGACCGACTTAGTTGATGGGCCGACTTAGTCGATCAACCGACTAAGTCAGTTGGCTGACTAAACTAAAATATTAGGTCAGCTATCTAAAAAGTCGCATTGGTTCACCGAACCGACAGGTAGTTATTTTTGTAACTATCTGTAAATTGTATATATTAGGCTGTTGAGCCAAACGAGAATTCAGTTCAGTTCTTTGCATTGTATGGACTCATTGTAATAATATAATCTATTTTAATCCTATATGTTCTTGTCTCTTGTCTATGTTTTATATTTATGTATGTTTTAGTATGTATTATTGGTAACCTTATGTGATCTGTGAGATTACAACATTGGTTCCATTGCCGGTAGTACATGACTGAAATNAGAGAAAGAGATTAAGGACTGGCGGGAACGTAAAATTGCAAACAATTTAAAAAATTACGTATGAAGGAACATATTAACCGTCGCTGAGGAAAAAGAAAGATTTTTTATAGAAACGCATGAAAATTTTGTCGAATCAGTGCCCCAACTCTTGAAGCAACTCCTAGATGAGAATGCCAGACGCAACTAAAGAACAACAGTTGCTGGAAAAACTGATTTGAGGAGGCCGAAAATTTTTGTCAGAGTGGTTTGAAAAAATCACCGACGACTTTTGTGAGGAGCAAGCAGTCGAAGACAGAACTTCAGTGGAAACTGTCAAAGAGAAATTTTACACATATTTCACCGAACAATTTTTGTGTTCCCTACCAACCTTGCTGTTCAAATTCTTGATCGAGAAAGGAGCAGGACACATCGTTGAACCTCTACCACCGCTATACGAACAACCATCAAACACTAACTGGGAGGAGAAGTAGAGGAAGTGGGAAAAATTCATTGCCGAAAGGGAGTGGGAATACTTCCTAAGCAAACAAATCAAACTATGCGGGATTTCTAAAAGCATCGGGTAGGCTATGGGGGGGTAGCTGGTCATGTGTCAAAGATAGAGCATGGTGGATCCTAGTCGACCGGAATCCGATATCAGTCACTAGTAATGAGAAATCGACCGAAGAGGACCTCAAGAGAATAGTATCACATGAAATTATGTCAGACATTCAGAAAACAAAAAGGGATGAGAGACATCAAAGAAGGGAAGCAAGATGTGAAAGAGCCTTAGAGCTGCACAGAGGACAAAACCCTAGGGAGAACGACTAGGAAGAGAATCCACCAGAGTCAGGTCATGACCAACATGAAGAGAGCGTCAAGTAAGAAGCGTCCCCTAAGGAGGAAGAAGTGTGGATAGAAAAACCAGAAGCTCTCCAATTAAGATCTCCCAGTGAAGGAACAACCCTTTCCCCATTGAATCTGCGTACTCGAATATATACTATTGTCGAAGACGACCTCCAACTACGAGCTGGTGACTTCAGTATATGGAGTCGACTAGGAGACGAAACGTACCCTGGATGACACCTTATTATATGTCGATCGATGGAAGGGAACTGGGTGATGTTTCAAGCGGCAGCCTCCCTCGAAGTATCCACTTGCTCTTACCGACACATGAAGGAGTGCCCCCCCACCAAATACAGCTCTAGAAGAAATTGAACATTCAGACCTGTGAACAAATAGTTGCAGTGGACCATCGATAGCAAAATTCGACATCAACCGACTGCAAGTCAATGAAGAATCGACAACTAACAGGAACGCCAGTTTCGTCGACTAGAATTCCGCAGGAATGACTACACCAATAACCCCACCACCCTCATCACTAACCCCACCTCCACCATCGCCAAATTCTGAGAGTAGTGATAGTGATTCAGACATGGGTCACAGATCCACTCACATTCCTCTTTATGAAGGAGATGAAGACCCCAGAGGACATTGGTTCGTCTGCGAGTCGATCTGGGAAGCCAACCAGGTTACAGATGAAGATTGACAAATGGTACATTTTGCAGGGGCCTTAAGGAAAAGGGCATTGACATGGTACATGAACTTTTCAGAAAGACAACCCAGAGCAACAAAAGCTGAGATTAAGGCACAATTATTGTCATTTTTTAAAACTCTAGATGCTAAGCACCTGGATACAAAGAAGCTTAAAACCACATCACAAAAGCCAGGGGAGACCATCCGCGACTACGATAAATGTTGGAAAGACCTACTAAGCCAGCTGGATTACATTATTGATGAATAGTTACTAATCCAATTGTTTCTTGCAGGACTATCGCAGAAAGTATGCCAACACATCAGTCTGGCGACATTCAAAACGTATGAGGATGTGCTAACAAAATCTCTTCAGGTGGAGATGGATGAAGAAATACATGCTTATCTCACGGACCACAGATTGGAAGAACAACTCGAGAACGTACATAAGTCTTTGAAGGAACTAAGCCTCAAGAATCAGGATATATGGTGTACCAAATGCTCGACGTCCGATCATTCGAAAGATAACTGTCGACAAGAATATAGCCGACAAGACGTCCATTTTGTACAATCCAAATCCTTTTGCGACATTTGCCAGGAACACGGAGATCGCTCAACAAAATACTATCTATTTAACATGAAGAATGGCAAGGCTTCCTGGTGCGCCATCTACGAAACCAAAAGTCATAACACTACCAACTGTCAGTTAAACATAAAGAACCAATAGAACTATCAAGCGGTTTACCAAAAGAATGCAGTGGTGCAACATAACCGGCAAAAAAATCCAGCAAACGATCAGAATGGACAAAGATATGATGGACGATGATATGAGTGTAGGTACGACAATCGACACCAAGGATATGGAGGAAGAGGTCGATTCCCTGGGAATCATGACACACGATCGCGTCGACCGACCCAGTGCTTCACATGTTACAAAGAAGGTCACTGGTATGCAGACTGTCCATACAAGGATAGGACTGATCTCAAATTCTGTAACCACTGTGGAGTAGGCGATCACTTGCTTGAGGATTGTCCTACTATGTTAGACAAAATTAATATCAAGAAAAATGTTAATGTCTTGTCTTGTGTACAAAAACATATTGTAACATGACAAGGAACAAAAATAGGACCTGATAACCCTCAAATTAGTAATATTAAAGAAGCAAACATCTATCCTAACCCACAATATGAGAACCAAACATATAAAGAAGCCACACATGTTTTTCAAAACATTCCATGACAAGAATACCTCGATAACAGTCGACTCAACACAATACATCAATTAATCCAAATCGCTCAAACAAATAAATCAGTATCTCAGTTCATAGATTTGTTACATGAAATAAAAGGCACCCACCCTAAAAAACAAACCAAAAACATTTGCAGCTTGAACCAAAAAGACAAAAGTGATTCCGACCCACTTGTCGACCTGGAAATCGAAGGTTACCACATCCGACAAGTAGTGCTTGACTTCGGGTCATAGGTAAATATCATGACCTGAGATACGTGGGAACAGATGGGTAGACCTCGACTTTACGAGTCAGGAATTTACCTAAAACTAGCCAACCAAGGTCTGATTGAACCCATTGGGGTATGGAAAAACGTCAACACGACCATCAAAGGAATCTTGACCAAGGTAGACTTTGAAATCATTGACCCAAAAGAAGGATCCAGCTCCTTCCCAGCATTAGTTGGTCGACCTAGGGGTCGGAAGATAAAAGCATCCATATCTTTGGACAAGAAACGAATCAAGTTAAAAGGAAATGGTCAAAAGTTCATTGTACCCATTCATCCAGCCCAAGGAGAGCCTTGGAGTGAACCTATTGATGTGGAAGTCGATATTAGACAACTTTACTAAATGCACAATGATGCAAACTACATAGAACCAAACATCCATGCAGAACTTCACTTAGGTAACCAGGACTCAATTGGTTATAACTCAAATGCTGAATTATATGAATGGGAGATTGAGAATTACGAAACACAAGCAAGAGGGTGCTGGACTATACAAATAGTACAAAAAAAACCCACCGACAATGCTTCATAGTATCAATTATCCCCAAATTCTTTGAAAGCAAAATAAGGGAACACCCTACCTTACAACCGACCAACTTAAACCCTACCCAACTACCAAGGTATAAGGCGAAGGAATCACGGGTAGGGCATATTGAGAAAGTATCTAAAAATATTGGTGAACATGGCTGACTTCAGAGCCTAGTCGAAATAGTTACAGGTCAAGCAGCTAGATGGTGGGATACCCATCAGATGAAAATACAGACCTGGACAACTACTTCGACTTACTTTGTCAAGAGGTTCGGAGGAAAGAAATTAACCCAACAAGCTCACATGCCTACCTTTACTCAAGGACAATACCTATAAGAACATATCAAAACCTGTGAAAAGGAGTGGAGAAGACTGGGATACAAAGATGAGTGAGCCTGGCCACATTTGTTCCCCTCAACCCTAGCCAAATTACCCAAGAAGTGGTATAAGATGGAAGAAGCTAGAGGTGAAACCTTCTTCTGGCATGAAATCTGATAAAATTTTATTAAATACTTTAATTTCATACCGCAAAATGAAAGTCTGGTTGAGACAGCAAAAAAAATTAAACAATTTATCCAAGCGACCCAAAATCAACCCTCCGAAGACCATCAACAGATAAAGAACTGTAACAACCTACAAACATGGTCAAAATCAGAGTCGACCTGTTTACAATTAGAAAATGAAAACACGAATGGCAAGAGATTCATATGGAAATCCAACCACATCAAAACAACAAAGCCTATCTGGTCCATCCTGAAAATCACAACAATAGACAAACCAGACATTGACAGAATGACTGCAGCTGACTTCCCTGCCACATTCTCATAGTTCAAAGAAGGAAGTTGGCCGATTGATTAAGCTAAAGCACCAGAGTGGCTAGATTACAAAATAAAAACTAAAGAAGTCGACATTTCAAACGATGATCGACCAAAACTAGCAAAAATTGGGGACTACTAGAATGAACACCAGACCACAGAAATAGTAAACCTACTAAGAGAGTTCCAAGATGTCTTTGCCAGGGACTATAAAGACCTAAAAGGCTTGGTGCAATAAATGGGAGAAATGAAAATTGATACTAAACCAGATGTTCGACCTGTTAAGAAAAGACCTTATAAACTGGCTCACAAGTATAAGGAAATAGTCAAAAAGGAAATCGATAACATGTTAGCAGCAGGGATCATTTACCCTATCGACCAGTCAGAATGGGCAAGTCCAATGGTCATACAGCCCAAGAAACATGACCCGAAAATCTTAAGAATTTGTGTCGAATTTCGGGAACTCAACAAAGTAACATTGACAAACCCATTCCCAACCCCTTATGCAGATGCAATATTGAATGAAGTAGAAGGACACGAATGCTATTCATTCACAGATGGATTCTTAGGCTATAACCAACTACCAATAGCTAAATAGGATCAAAAGAAGACAACATTTGTGTGTGAATTTGGTTCCTTTGCGTACAAAGTTATGCCTTTTGGATTACAGAATGCACTTGCAGTGTTTTCTCGAATTGTTGTCAAGACATTCCCAGAATACATATATAAGACCATGGCAGTATACTTCAACGAATCGACAATATACTCCACTTTAAAAGACCACTGCAAATGGCTTAGACTTATGCTGGAGATATGTCGACAGATTCAACTCTCCTTGAACATTAATAAATGTATATTTATGACTCCCATAGGCATACTATTAGGGAATATTGTCTGTAAAGAAGGTATCAAGGTCGACTTTGCCAAGATTAAAATTATCCTCGACTTGAAACCACCAGTAAACCCTAAAAAAGTCAGGGTGTTACTTGGCCATACAGGATATTATAGAAAATTCATAAGACACTATTTAGATATGACCTATCCCCTGGAAGAATTACTAAAGGAAGATCAATAGTTTAAGTGGATAGAGGAACGCCACATCTCTTTCGAAAAATTGAAAAGAAAACTAGTCGAAGCCCCCATCTTAAAATTTCCAAACTGGTCGATCAAATTCCATGTGAATATTGATGCATTAGGAATAGCAGTAGGAGCAATCCTAACACAACAAGGAGATGATGGCATGGATTACCCTATAGTGTAGAGAAGTCACAAATTAAATAAGGATGAAAGAAACTACTCGACTACAGAGAGAGAAGCCCTAGGTATGGTATTTTCCCTCCAAAAATATCGACATTACCTTTTAGCCAACCCCTTCACATTCTATACCGACCATCAATCCCTTAAGTACCTTGTCAATAAACCACTCCACCATGGGAGGATTTGTCGATGGCTACTTCTCTTCCAAGAATTTGAGTTCAAAGTCATTGTCTAACTAGGAAAACTAAATGTCGGGCCCGACCATCTATCCCGAATAGACACAGGAGAGGAACCGACTGGAGTCGACGACGAATTACTAGATGCACATTTATTTCACATAGAAGCAGTGCCAGAAGAACTAGAAGAAATAGCTCAGTTCTTATAAAACGGTCAGGCACCAGAAGGTATGAATACTAAGAAGAAACAAATCTTAGCCATGAAGGCTGCACCATACAACCTCATCAATGGATTTTTATACAAAATGGATTAGACGACATCCTCAGAAGGTGTGTACTTGAACACTAAAGAGACCAAATCATGCATGAAGCACACTATGGACCTGCAGGAGGACATTTCCAAGTAGACACAACTACAAAGAAAATCCAATAGTCAGGATTATGGTGGCCCACACTCCAAAGAGACTGCAAAAGTATTGTTAGTCGATGTGATAGATGTCAACGACTTAGTATAACTCTACCGAGAATAGAAATTCCCTTGATATCAGTAAACCCCAATCTCACATTTGAGTTATGGGCTATAGAATTCATAGGACCATTTCCTATCCCAGCAAAAAGATCAGGTGTAAGATATATTATCACTGCAGTAGAATAAGTCACTAAATGGGCAGAAGCTGAACCCATCGATACATGTTCAAGTGAGGTAGCCGCTAAATTTATCTATGAAAATATAAGCATTCGATTCGGATGCCCACTAACATTGATTAGTGAACAAGGGACACACTTTGTCAATAAAACTATCAAAAACTTGACCGACCAATTCCACATCGACCACCAACGGAGTACAACATATCATCCTCAGTCGAATGGGGAAATTGAAGCTTTCAATAAAACATTAACAAAAGGCTTAACCAAAATATACAATACTGACAAGGACGACTAGGACAATAAAATTCCTGTAGTCTTATGGGTGTACAGGACAGCCTATAAATGGTTGATCGACCAAACCCCCTTTCGACTAGTCTATGGACAAGAAGTTGTAGTCCCTATACACTTCTGACAACAGATGCCTACTATTGCAAAAATCCTCCATGTCGATGTCGAACAGGGAAGGAAGGACCGACTCCTTCAGCTCAATAAGCTGGAAGAGCATTGACTCATCGCCATACAACACCAAGAAATTCAGAAGCAACAACAGAAATCATGGCACGAATGCAACATCAAAAACAAAAACCTAGCAGTTGGTGACTTTGCTTTACTCTACAATAGTCAGATCAAAGGAAAACCTAAGAAACTTCACACATAATGGATGGGACCTTACATTGTCGATGAGATACACCCCAATGGTTTAGTCCGGCTAAGGACGATGCATGGCATAGTATTTCAGAAGCTCGTAAATGGAGCCCGACTAAAACATTACAAAAACTATAAAAAAAAAAAAAAAAAAAGAAAAAAAAATCATCATATAACGACCATAACCCGCAACTAAAACCCATAAAAAGCTAAAAATTCCAAAACAAAAACAAAATACTCTAGACACAAAACCATGATAGGAAAACACCACTTCGAAAACTGCCATCATGACCATCGACCATCTTCATCGGCCATTCCTGTCGACCATTATCCACACCGACACCAGCCGACGACCTCGATAGTCCCATCGCGCATTTATGACCTCGAGCACCGAAAGAAAATTGCCATTAGTTCACACTTGTGTATTATAGCTGGAACGTCAAGTCCTCCATTAGTACATCCATTATCACACACAACCACACCAGCGCCTATAAATAATGGACCGTCGAAGGTTCATTCATCGAACCCTCTACACACAGAGCATTCAAACACTCAGTCGACCAAAAATCAAGAACCCTCTAGTAACCTCGACCAAACAGACATAATGGCCCCCAAACAGACCAGAGCATCGACCAAGGTGAAAGAGATACAGCCTACGAATACACCTTTTGTCCGAAGACTAAAGAACATCAAAAACGCCAAAGTGCAGGAGGGCCCATGGAAAAAACTATGGGCCGAGATCCAAGAATGGGGTTTTGTCGACAATAAAATGACTCAAGCAGTCGAAAAATTCCGACGCAGCACCCTCTTTGGATATGCTAATGCACCACTGATGGAAAGCTTTGGTGGGACAAAAGAAGCTGTTGTGAAATTCATTATCAATCGATATCACAATGCTCGGTTCTACTTTAATGAGCCGATAAAAATTTCTGGGGATGTCATCTCCAAACTAACTGGCCTATCCAACAAAGGATACCCTGTACCAGTCGAAATTAAGGAAGGACTAGTCAAATAGCTTACGGGATCGCCGTTTGGAAAAAATTCCAAAGGGCTGATGATCGGGCAAATCATAACTCGAGCGCCACAGATTGTGACCAAAATCATCGCAATCACACTCACATTGGTTGGTTGGGGCAACGAACTCAAGTTGGAAATGTTGGATGACGTCGACACTATTGCCACTGATGGTCAAATAAACAGATGGGGAGATTATGTCCCTGACATGATCAAAACCGTATGCGAGCGATGCCAAGAGATGGGAGGAATCATCAAGTTCCCCTCCCTCATCCTATGGATCGTTATGTACCACATCTATCTGGAAGGAAGCCCAATCTTATGAGAACAGTCAAGGTTCGACATGTACAGGTTTAAACCCTTTTCCCAGAAAGGAACCCCGCATGACCTAGAGCAAGGGAAAGTATTTATGGAAAACTGGTTCCAACAACTCAAGGTTCGCACAACTAGATGGAGGGTGCCTCAAAACATCCGATGAAATCTACCATCGAACTCCCACATCCAGTTGGAACTCAACCATACCTCGGTGTGGTATATACAGGGCAAGGCCTCCAATGCTAAAGCCCTCGACTACTATCCGACTGCAGACCAAATCTTCCGAGAATTGTCTCGACAGGTTAAGACTAAAATAACGGTGCCTGAAGCAGTGAAACAGATTGACTTCTCAATAGAGAAGCCACTCACCAACCAAGAGAAAGAGGAAGACTACGAGCTCAACCCATACATTAGCACATTTGTGTCGGAGGACATACCGGTTGAACCCACTGGTCGGGTACAAATAACAATCAAACCTCCAACCGCAAAGACAGCAACCCACAGCCGCCCAACCCAAAGCCATGACCAGAGTAGAAAACAACTCCTCTGGCTCCAGTAAGTGTCGCCCCAACCCAGGAACCAATGGGTGACATTGATCCCGACAACCATGAGTATACGGTGTCAAAAGGAATCATTCGAAAACTTGCCAATGAGATAGAAGCAACAAGGAAGAAAATCAGAGCGCAAAAAGAACAACCAGGAAAAGGTAAGCGCAAACTTATCATTGCTGACTCGTTCAATGATGAAGAAGAACTGGCAGCTACGGCCCTTGACCTTATAGAGGATGCCGCCGAAAATAAAGTGCTGATTGAAACTCAGTTCCAGCGGTTTGTGGAAGCAGGAGCCCCCGAAGGTCAACCAAAGAAGTCAAAAACAATGACGACACCTGAAAAGGTCGTTGATCTTGTGTCAACCCCTCCACCTCCATCGCTGACAAAAATAGTCGAAGAGCAAGCACTGACACAATATTCGGTCAACCCCCTCGACTTATACAAAAATGCAATGCTAGAGATGGTAAAAGAAAATTTTGATAAAGACACTGACCTAAAAGTGTTCTTCGAGACATTGCCTGTGCTATTTCAGTCGGCCCAGAAAATTACCACCTAGGCTCCCATGTACGCGGCTAGCAGAACACAACCCACAGTATTTGGACACATCACATCAACTTTCACATGACAATCCAACCAAGAAGGTGATTTGATTGGACAAGTGTAGTCTACTATCGAACCGACCAACCCCGAACCCCAGGCCGACTTACCAACCACTACACCTCTGGAAGTAAACATACCTTCTGACGAAAGTCCACACCGCACTTCTCCTAAACCCATCACCCCTAACCACTCCCCCACTCCATCACCACCACCCACACCACCCCCTGATTCATAGACAGCATATCACAACCAAGTACATCCACACAACCGGAGGTGGTCATACCATGTCCCCAGCCAGAAAAACCATCGAATTCTATCCCACAAACCAAAAGACCCCCCTCAATTGTTGCAGGCACACAGGAGACAGAGGCAGAAAAGCACAAGAAGAAGAAAGAGCATCATGGAAAGACTCCCAGACTTCGGATTAGCTTAAGAAATGCAATCTCCTTGACCGACACAGAGGTGGGCCAACTCCTCAAAACTATAGCCAAAGAAGCCAAGACAAGGAATGAGCATAGAACTAAAGAGCTCACAGACAAAAATACAGAACAGGTTGAGTTTCTCAACAAATGCAGGACTTTAGCTCAGTCTGTCATACAAGGCCCCATAGAAGTCGACACCAATAAACCACTTGAAAGAGAATACTAGTTATTTGATAGCGTGGTGTCCACCATCTAGGGGTGCCTCCAGGAAACCAAGGAGGAATAGAAAGAGGAGACTGCCAGACTGCTACTCGCACAACACACTACATTCTCCGAAGCATATAAAGTACTACAGGACCATATGGAGGAGTCTTTCATTACCGAAGAAGTCTTAAGAGACTGGCCTACTCACTATGGGAAATTCTACCAACATACACGACAGACTCGACAAGGGTTTCAGGATTTGGAGAGTAGGAAGACCACGGAAGCAGCACTTAGGCTGACAATAGAAGAATAGATAGTGCTGGAAACCAACAAAATGCAGAAACTAGAATGGGAAGCACATTAGTGGGTGCAACAAGCTCTTCCCAACTTAGAGAAATTCAACATCATATGCCCACAGATGAAACGACTCATCGACACAGCAAAAGAGCAGAACCAGTTCCTGGACCCCAACATGGAAAAGATCGCGGAAGTCCCCATTTCAGAGAAGATGTCAGTGCTGTGAAACATAACCACAATAACCATCGACATCCAGAAAGCTTTGCAGAGTTGGAAATACTTCCAACATGACCTCACCATCACAGCCCCAGCTATTGTTGAGGTCTTTGTGTAGAAAAGACCAACCATTCATCTTCACATCCCGCCACAATAAAAAAAAATTAAAGACTAGAGAAACAAATTTTGTACCTCCCTGTTTCTTCAGGGCGAAGAAACATTTTTTTCATGGGGGAGATGTAGAAGGAGCAAGTCGATAAGTCGACTTGAACAAGGACCGACTTAGTTGATCAACCGACTAAGTCGATGGGCCGACTTAGTCGATCAGCCGACTAAGTCAGTCAGCCGACTAAACTAAAAGATTAGGTCGGCTATCTAAAAAGTCGCGTCGGTTGACCGAACCGACAGGTAGTTATTTTTGTAACTGTCTGTAAATTGCATATATTAGGCTGTTGAGCCAAACGAGAATTCAGTTTAGTTCTCTGCATTGTATGGACTCATTGTAATAATATAATCTATTTTAATCCTATATGTTCTTGTCTCTTGTCTCTATTTTATATTTATGTATGTTTTAGTATGTATTATTGGTAACCTTATGTGATCTATGAGATTACAACAACCATTAAGGAGAGAGGTATTCACAAGGTGTGAAATATATGGCATATGGATATGAAAATCTATGATATAAGACATAGAGAACACTGAATGTGTGAATGGATCAACAAAAATTCCAATGGTAGACCCATTAGTAACTTATTTTTCATCGTCATGATTATAAGAAGATGAATCAATATCTTCAACTTCAAGAGATACAGAAAAAGACATCCCTTCAATATATGTTTCTTGATATAAAGAGGAAGCATTCGAATCAAAGATAATGGTAGCAACATGAAATGTATGAGTTACTTCTTCATCATGAAAATTTTATCAGAGACTATAGAGGTCAATACATCTTGAGAGAGAGAACATGAGTCGATTTTAGGTTTTCTCCATGACTTGTCTTATTCTTCCTGAACACAAAAATCTTTGTCCAAATTGTTCCAAATCTCGAATGGATACTTAGAAAAATCTGTGAGCTTATTAGAGGAATTTGGAGGAAAATAATAAAATAATATTTATTAATTTTAGAGGAAAAAAGAAAAAACTGTTTTTTTTATTTGTATTTTGAACATATCTCCCTATGTTTTTACTCAAATTTTGATCAGGAGAGATCGCTGGATGTGGAATTTGATTATGTATCCAACGCGTACCTTTACTGCATACTTTTGATGGACCTAGCTACCCCAAAAACAAGAAATACCTCAAAAAATGTGATGATGATGTCATCATCACATTTTTTCAGGTATTTCTTTTTTATCGGGTAGCGGGGTCCATAAAAAGTATGCAGTGTGGGTACTAGTTGGATGTGAAATTGAATTCCACATCCAACAAGCTCTCTTAATCGAAATTCGAGTAAAAACACAGGGAGATATGTCAAAAATACGAACAAAAAAAGTAGTTTTCTTTTTATGACAAATATGTCAATTCAACCATTATGGTTGACTTATTGTATTCGAATTTTATTGGTTCTTGAATTCCAACTCACAAGAACTTATTGTTGACGTATTTTATTATAAGGCCCATTTTATACCCCGAATTTCCTCTAATGATGACATGTCTTTGGAGACATTGAAAGACACATAATTCCATAAGCTCTATCACATTCAATATTCTCTTCATGATACTCTAGCTTGATCGTTGCACCAATGGATACATCAAAGATACATTTCCTCTTCAATTATGTCCTCATCTTTTGCTTTAAATCAACATAGTTGAAAGAAGAATGTAGAGGACCTTTTAAATCCATGTAGAAGTTGTTACAACTACAAAATAAACCTGGAAATATGAAAATGAGGATTAATTGATGAGCTCCTTGTAGTAGGGCTTCACCCTTGCTATAGGCAGGAACAACTACCTTCCATCTATACGACGGAAGGGTTGGGATCCTTTAAGGTTGAAAGAGAACTTGCAAAACGATATTAAAACTAAACTATGACACCCTGCATGAAATGGTTAGAAAACAAGAATGGATGCTAGAAATCAATGGAAACTTGTAGCAAAGCATTAGACAACAAGCATGGAAGCAAAATATGTTAGAAAACAACCATAAAAATGACACAAAAGAAAAATTATACCTTCTTTTTGGGAGGAAATGGGCCACCATGCCCTAGCTTTGGAAGCACCTCTCTATCTTCGGGATGGAAGCTTGACTTGTGGAACAATGGAGGAGAGGGAGGGTGAATGGCTTGAGAGGAAAAGGGTCTCAAGGCACTCACACGTGTAGCTTAATGATAGGGAGAGAAGGATTGTTTTGAGAGTGACCTCCACCCCTCTATTTATAGCTTTTTTCTAGAGATTTAGGGTTTTAAGCCCTTGGTTAGGGCTTTAGCCCCTTTTTTGGGCTTTAAGCCCCTTTCTCCCAATTCTTAGCTCCTTTGGGGGTTTTAAGCTCCTTTGAGGGGTTTTGGCCCATTTTTGGAGGTTTTAGCCCCTATGAGAGATATTTCGGCTCTTTTTAGGGATTTTTAAGCCCCTTTTCATATTTTTGAGCCTTTTTGAGGGTGTGGGTGTTAACACCCAAAAATGGTTAACAACCTCATCTACCCCACTACATGGCTCATTTGTCCATTTGCCTACCATATTTCCCTGGAAATCCCACTAAAATGCCTCCAAAAGGCCTAAAATGCCTCTAAAAGGCCCAAAAATGCCTCCAAAAGGCCAAAAAACCCCTTTTTCCTCCAAAAATGTCCAAAATTCCTCTAAAATAGCAAAATCCCCAAAAGGGAAGAAAAAATATAAAATAATGAGGAAAAGGAGGAAAAAACCCTAAACAAGCTGCCCTAAACCATATGGTTTCCAAAACCATGGGCCAGCACTCCACCACTAAAAAACTATAAATAAGTGGTGGAGACCCCTCATTTCATATCCACTATCATAAGCATCCTGCCTCTGCCGAAATTATTCTCGAAACCCTAGCTTACCATCAAGCTACTTTCACCATTGAGTACTCTTTTTGGCCCATTTCCACCACCGGAGAAGGAAAAGAAGCAGCTTGGAGCTCGAAGCCACCGACATCGGACCAGCGCAACGGACTCCACCAACCTCCTCATTGGAGGTAATATCAATAAAAATCATTATTCATTTCTTTACTGTTTATGTTTCATGTTATTTACTTTTTACTGCTTTTGCTTCAAGAACGTAGTTAGATTAATCTTTATTTCAGTTTATCTTTATTTAATTCATATACATCATTGAA
>LPNX010579421.1:316867-327542 GCA_001517045.1 Pseudotsuga menziesii
ATTCCATATTCCTTAGTAGGTGCTCATCAGCACAAGCTAGGGTGAAAACCCTAGCTACAGTTTGGCGACTCCGCTGTCTCTTTTTAATTTTATTTTTATTTTTCCGTACTGTACTTTCGGCTGTCGTTTTCGGCCGCCGGAAACCGCACTTTTTTCTTCCACAGCCGCGGCCCGACCGCGCATTTCAGGCCCTAACCTGCGACCATCCCGCCGCTGTCAGCCATTTTCCTGCGTCCTGGACGCGTTTTTGAACTTTCCCAGTTGCGCCCTGACCACGTTTTTTCAGCCCACAGTCGCGATCCGACCGCGCCTGTTCATAACACAGTCGCGCTCCGACCGCCGCTGTCATATGAGGGATACCATACATTCATATGAGGGATACCATACATTCATATGGCTGTATTTTTCCACCTGAATACATTCCATTAAACAATCCACAAAAGAAGTTAATTCTACTCATTTGAATTGACTAGTAATTCTAGGAATCACTAGAATATTTAAATCCACAGATCATAGAATAATTCAAATGATATTCCAAATATATATAACATGTTTTATCATTCATAAGAGAGGTATATCTCATTCTAAAAAAATTTCAAACACTTCATAAGCAAAGTCACAAATATACTCAAAACAATTCCATTGAAGGAGCTAGAAATTGGAAATTGATCTAGAATTTCAGTAGACATTTCCCCAAAAATACCAAGAATATTTATCCTCAAATTCTCACACACATTTCGAATAAAAGGTAAAAGAACCAAAGAGAAGTGTCTTAAACCATTCTAAGGATGCTGCACCATCAAAATAGAGAGTATATAATGAAAAGGGGAAGACATATCAGTTCTGTAGCAGAGGTACCAAATGATTATTTTCTCAAACAATTTGTGCACAAAAAATCCCAAAAACTAGTTTCCAATTCCTTCATAAAATTTACTTATATAAATATATTGAATTCTATGATAAAATTATTCCACAAATAACTCATACGTTTCATCAAACATTTCATGTGCATCCATAAATATATCATATCATATCCAAGAAAATTAAATAAACATGAGATAAATCAATTATCTTATCAATGCACAACTGGCATCATCCAGACCACATTCCAACCAGCCTTTGGCACCCGAGATGAGGCCACAGATCCACAATAGAGGTGTACTGAATAATAACTCAAGTATCAACTTGAGAATCCAAAAATATATTCCTCATCACATACTTCATCTTCCACCCCACTACCAGGTGTAATGGTAATCCATACCCCATAGGCCATCAAGATATCGCCATTCACCATGAGTATTTATCTGTAGGTTAAGGACAAATCCAAGTAGTGGAAACCAAGGAAAATCAAAAGTATTAACAACCAGAATCAACAACCATCCAAAATAACCATGAAAAACAACCTCCCAACCAAGGATATCAAACATGTATTTATAGAACAAATAAGGTAATTCTAAATCAATGGATCAAAATAAAACCATGGTAATCCAACTTGAGTCAATGCAATGTGGGGGGTAAATCAAACACAATAGTTTAACTCTAGTCCAACCCAAGAAATTCAAAATTTCAAGGAAAATGACTCGAAGCCACTCCACCCAACTCAAAATTAGTGAGGTGAGGTGTCACACAAGCCAAGGCATCTTCCCAAAATAGAAAAGGGGGGGGGGGGGGGGGGGGGTTACAAAAGGATTTACACAAGAGTTACACAAATATTTGCACATGTATTTCCATAAGGAGTTACAAAACCACCAAAGGGGCTCAATCAACAAGTGGCACCCACCCAAACACTAAGGAGGCCCACTAAATCATGAATTAGGCTCAATAATACCAACATAGGATAAATTAATCAAAAGTTGGGTCATTTGTACAATGTTTGGGTGATCATCAATTAATAAATGCACTAGGAATAAATATGGGACAAGATCAACCAAACAAGTTCTAAAGTGCTAGGAATGTCCCCATTCCCCCTCACATTGTGGATCGAGGCCTCTTATACTCTTTTAGTGGTCCTCGATGTGCCAATTGTTTTCATTAATTAATTATTTACAAAATAATAATAATGTCTCTAGGTCCTTAAAGACCCTTTTTCTGGCACCTTGTGCCACAATAATAAACAATTACAAATTACATATGTTCGGGGCTTTAACACATGGGGTATTACACTTCTGATTGCTGAACTCTCTTCCACTGGTCAAAGTGTACAAGAATCCATCCAACTGTGTGTATTTCCTCCACCAAGACCACCTTATGCAAGATATGTTTCTCATCGAATCCTCTTGGCAGTTAGCCTGCTCAACTTCCTTCCACTGCTAATGAGGAGAAATTTTTCTGCAAGAAGACTCCACGTGTGACATATAATTTTCCTCCCAATCCATATGTGGTTGAATGGAATAAAGTGAGAGAAATATGTGCTTACTTGGAAGCTGGGAAAGTGATGGTGCATTCATCAAGTCATCATGAACACCTAGGAAAGCCTCCATCTCTTCCTTTTACACAACCAAGGAAAATTCCTTCTTCCAATTTTCATTCTCACTTGATGAGGCTGGAATAGAAGTGTGGGGTGAATAATTGTGAACCCACTCCTTGAAACACTCATACATCAATATAATGGATGTACAACTTACTCCATTGGTTGTCTCAGTGACAGTGATATTATGTGCCTCCTCCAAAACTGTACAACACTTCCCTAGAAGCAACTCATAATCTCGTAGGAAACATGCAAGTGCTTTCTCTTTATCCTGTTTGACCTCAAGATCCTCAAGAACATGAAAATACGAATGCAACTCATGTGCAGGTGTATTAGAGGTATATTATGGATGGAAAATATATCTTTGTGGATTCCCACATATCAAGATAATGTCAGTCACAACAAAGGATTTATTACAAAAATTAAACCTTTTACCTCCCACAGTTTTTATTTCAATGGTGTCTATATCCACCCAATTAATGGATGGATAAGGAATTTTATTTTCTGATCCAATATGGAATGTGATCAGACTTATTTTTGGTAGTGAAGAATACTTCACCCTTATTCTCAATCTCACTGGGTTCTTGTCCAATATTGTCTTCCTCGTAGCTTTTCTCAAGCATCTGCAAATATGCTCTTTCCTCATGGTTTTCCTCCACATGTGGTTCATCCATTATTCCCAAGAAATTTCCTTCCATGAAACATGAAAGGTGTGAAACCCTGAAGTCCTTTTGATGTTGATAAGTTTGCAACTTTTACTATTGAAGGGATCTTTAGGTGCTCTTTAATGAGTTACAGGTGATCCAACTCATGACTGAGCCTGTCTGATTCTTCTTCCTCCTTCTCGAGTGCAATATGGTACATATCATCTACCATGAGGATATGATATCTATCAGACTGTAAGTTCACATAGCTCTCTTTCATCTTGTCCATTCCTTCTTTTGGTGCTATGCACTCCTCCATAAATAATTTTCTTTCCATCTCTCCTTCAGAATATTTCCAACAACATCTTTCCACCAAGGAATTGATGTCAACAAGGTTGTTCATAGATTCCATAAGCTTCTATATGTCCTCCTTTAGTGATCCTATCCAATGATGTGGACCGTAAAGAGTATCCTCCATCAAATGTACTTCATCCAAGGGTTGACATACATGCTGTTAAGCCTCATTTTGTCACCATTTCTGGTGAGTAAATAGCACATTTAAACACATATTTTATTATCTTTAGTATGTTTTATGTCATGCAGGCCATTATTTAAACACAAGGTAAGAACAAATTTGATTTTATCATAACTTCGGTTTTTAAAATCATTTTTATGATTTTATTAACTCAAAAGTATATTATTTGAAGCATATTTAATGTATTATTTTGTATGTATATTTGTTTGCATATTTTATAGTTCGTTCGAAAAAAATTAACACCAAAATGCATTCATACTTCCTTTTGCACCATATGTCCAGCTCATGATCTAGCTTGGCGTTCAGCTTGTCATCCAGTTGTCATCTGAAATTCGTTGATCGTTTGCCACATTTTCCCTAGGTTGACGCACATCCATCTCATGGTTCAGTGTTCAGTTTAGTTCACCGTTCAGCTTTCCCATCATCCTGTCCACTATCCATAATTGGTTTTGAGCATTAAACAGCCTGTAATCTCCTCCGCTCGCCATCACACCAACCATCTCTATGCTGGGGCGGTGCATTTAACTCATCCTCTGAGAGGATCACCACTTAGATGCTTATTATCCACACGTTCAAAGGGATGGACATCTACTGTTCACTCATGACCTCTCTATTTTAATATTAAACCATGTCACCAGCCCACATGTTCAATTGAAGAAGCACCCTCATTTTAGAAACCTATCGTATGTCACCGCCCTTTCTCTCCACAACACCACCAGTATACACGCTCGCGCTGATGAGGGACCTGCATTCTAGAACTTGCTGCTGTGTACAAGCCTATGCTCACCACTAGTCCATCCTCCATGCTAAAGAAGGAGTAGACTCACCACATCACTCCATGATCATGCTAAATGAAGAACCAAACTATGCGTTGGTTGCAAATGAATTATGTGCTTTAAATATTGTTTAAAATTAGAGAGCAGTCAACCTTTGCAGGTCGACTTGCTCATCTCTCATGTAAAATATATATATCAATCTCTAAATATAGAGTGAGAGTTAGTTAGAGATAGTCAACTAGTCATAGTTTTTATAAGCACTATAATTCCGTTTTTGAATCTAAATAGAGAGATGTATGCATTTCTCTTGAAGATTGCATTTGAGTAGGAGTTAGCAGGCTTCACCCCTGATTGTTGAGAGGGGTCCTCATCAACTAGAGGTTCATTTCTTTGTTTAATTTACTTCTTTATTTTCTGTTTTAGTTAGCTTAGTTTAATTTCCAGTTTGTTTTCATTAGATAATAGTAAAAGCTATTTTACTTCCTGTTTCCAGTTTGTTTTCATTAGTTAATAGTAAATGCTATTTTATTTTCTGTATTGCATTAGCTTAGTTTTATTTCAGCAGTTAAATAAGTATATGCACGCATATCTTTGCTTTCAGTCATTTGTTTCCAGTTATTTGCTTTTAGTTAGTTTATTTACAGCTATTTCATTCTAGTATTGTTTTTAGTTTTTATTTCCAAGCACATAGAATAGTTTGCTTCCATTAGAATTTAATCTTGTGTATTTATTTCCTATTATGAATTTGCTTATATAAAATAGTTTGATTTCATTTATATTAAGTTCTGTTTATTTATTTCTTGCCATGAATTTGTTTAAGTTAATTTCTTGTTTGTTTAAATTAATTTTTAGCTTATTAATTAGTTTAATATGCAATGCTTTCTTTCTTTTTAAAAGTTATTTTGAAGTTAGTTTGAAGTTAATTTGTTGACTAAATAGGTTTGTTTATTTGATTCCATGCATTAGGTTTAGAATTGCATAACTTCAGCTGAAGAATTAGCTCATTTAGGTTAGTTTTTATCATTTTTACTGTACAGATCACCATCTGAACTGCCTGTCCAGTCTACCATTTAGTCACCCTTTATAAACCTACTGTTCAGTCTACCATTTAGTCACCCTTTACAGACCTACTGTTCAACTGTCATTTAACCCTCGGTTCTGTTTTTACTGTTTTTATGTATTTTTAGATTGTTTCTAGTTTTGTTTTGTCAATATTTGGATTATGTTTGTAGTTGATCATTTTATCATTTTATTTAATCATTTCAATTAAAGTATGATTTTTTTAGGTTGTTGATTAAAGTTTTATTATTATTCTTCTTTTATTTTCTTTTTAAATTAAATATAGATTAAGTTGTTCTTATTTATTAAATATTTAAATGCTGATTTTGTTTTATTGTTGTTTCATGTCATAGTTATCTTCATTTTCATATAGAGTTTAATGTTAGATGTATTATTTTCAATAGGAAGTTAAATTATTTGTTGTCATAGGAATCATTCTTGTTTTTGGTATCTGTTTATTGAAGAATAAAGTTTAAATATATTTATTAATTTTTCTAGTTGCTTCTATTTATCATCTCTTATTAAGTTTTCTACTTGCTCTTTTAGTTTTCTATTCTTTATAAGATAAGTTGTCATTTTACCCTAGCCTTCCATTTAAGGAGTAGTTAGTTGATTATTTGTCAATTTAGTTGTTATAATTCCTTTTATGGGTTAGTGTCTGAAGTTATAAGTATTATTTTTTATATGTTTCTTTTTAGTAGTTGTTTAAATTTGATATTCCAGTCCAATCCAATTATTTACATAGTTTTAGTAGTTTGACTTAGTTTTTGATCTTTCGATATTTTGTTTATTAAAATATCTCCATGACACCCTAGAAGCCTTTTTCCCTTTGCATATATTTTGTATCAACTCTAAGCCTACCATCCCCGGTCGATAATTAAATATTAGGTGCATTTAAGATAGTAGAAAACACCCAAACACATACTGAAATTTATTATGGCATAAATCCACATCATATGTTTCTTTCTTAGCTACACATCAACATTAGAATATCTTATCAATTCATTTACACTGTATGAAGGGGAAGGTGTATCATAGGGATGCAATGAAGTGTAATATTTGCAAAAATAAGAAAGTACCTCATACTTTGGCATTTAATATTCATCATGCTGCGAGTGAGTACAAAAATATGAACTTTGTTCCTCCCTTTGCATCATATTTTTCTCCTTCATATTTCCTAGTTGACACACAACTAGTGGGGACCTATCCTCCACTTCATCAGAAAGTGCAAATGATGAATTAAGATTTGATATATGTTCTTATTTTGTATCTGATCCAAAATATACCTCATCATCATTGAAAACATCACCCTCATGTGTACTGATTTTTTGTCCCCCAGCAGAGAAACTAGGATTGAATTATTTTCCCTCACCATTGTCTTTCATTCTGCAGTCTTCATATGCCAGCAAGGTATTTCCATTCTCCCATGGATCATATGGTTGTAAGTAACCATGGATTATTAAAACATAAGAACCCTTATCATCCATGTTCTTCACATTACCATTATCCCGAAGTGATACTAAGGTGGCCTGCTCCTCCACCAAATTTTCTGCTTCACACCCAAGTGGTTTGGCCTTGTGTTTTTATTCCTTACATGGCTCCAAAGGTGATTGTAACTCTCATTGGTATTAATATTTTGTATATAATCCAAAATATGTATTTCCACCACCATATGAACCCACATCCTTTGCAGTGGTCCAAAATATCACTCACAAGGAAACTGGAAGCGCATTCATGTTCATTCTCTTATTGGAGTAATAGGAAACAAGAAAGATCTTCGGGAGCATATTCTTTCAAGAAACTTGAGGTTTTTCCTTATTGAAAGGTACTATTACCATTACCTACAAAGACTCTTCTTAAATGAAAATCAAATAATCTCAGAAGGCTTGAAAATGCTGATGGATTTGATGAATCTCACTTTTGGTTCCTTCTTTCTCCTCATTGCTTAGAGGGATGGAACAACTTGGTTCCTATATGGATGCTTTTCTTCTATTGAAAGACTAATCATCTATATTATTGGGCTAAAATTAAAATATACAATAAAAATAATCTTTGAAAGGAATGGATTTACAAATCTCTTCCCCCCAAAAAAATACTCTTTGTAGTGGTAGGAAAAGTTTTCAATTGCATCTATAATGTTTTCTAGATCCTTCTTAGGATTAGCCATGGGTAGTTCAAAATTGATTTATTCATACTCCCTATTGTCACAAAATTAATAATACTTGTCTCTTAAAATTTTAAATCCATAATTAACATATAACACCTCATATTCTACAACAAACTCATCAAAGTCATCATATTCAACTACTGGTACAACCCTCATGGTTGCAACTTGAATTGGTGATCTACAAAATTTCTTCTTGGAGAGATTAATTTTGAAAGGAGTGGAGGAAAGTGATATGATACTAATGTTCCAAAGTATGATATGAATATATAAACACTAAATAATTCTGCAAATTGAATAAAATTTCTTATATAAATCAACAAACACTCAATGCATCTTCAAACTATGTAATTAAAGGAGCTGTGCTGGGATTTTTGTAGCAAAGGGAGCAGGCTGAGGGACGAAACAAAGGGAAGGATTCCTAAAATAAAATTAATTTTCCATAAAATATTTATATGAGGGACCATTCAGGTTTCATATTCATGTATGCGTAAACCTACTCCCACACTTCTCGGTCACCCAATCGTGAAACTAGGGAAATTTATTCAGTCTTGTTGACCAGGGGATTGGGAAAAATGATTGTTATTTTTAATAATATTATAATACATTTATATAAATATATTTTCAGGTTTTAAACATTTCTAAACATTCACAAGGAATATTAAGGATCAGATTATGGAAACTAGTTACAAGGATTGCACAACTGGTCAAGATTTGATGTTTTCCAAATGCAATAAGAGAAGAGATAAAATTTGGTTTTAAACATGGGATGTAATAATTATGGTTTTATATAATATTAAAAATATAAATTAAAAAAAAATTACTTGTTTATATACATAATTTGTTTTAAATTCCAAAACTAATCATTTTAGCTGTGAAATCTAGGTAGGGTGTAAAAGATTGCTACTAAACTCTGTCAAAAATATCAAAATGTTATGGAACTTGTATATAATGTAAATAATAACATATTAGGACCCTTATATTCGAAATAATTCACAAAATATTCACATAGGTAACCTCTCATAGCACAACTCCAAAATATGACTCCGGAGCTAGGAAACCGAAGAAAATCGATCTTTGAATCTCACAAAAATTAGGAGTGACCTGAAGGTGGTATGAATATGATATTGAACAGTAAATTAGACATAATTATATATAAAATATCATATATATGTCTAAATATCCATTACATAGCTCCAAAATTGCTAAAATATCATAGAGCAGAGAGAAGGAGAAAAGAGGGAGGGATGTCACTAATAGGAGGCCTCAAATCTTTGAAAGGTGATATGATAATGGAATGATGGAGACATAAAAACCTGAAAAAAAATTCTTCAATAGATGAAATATTCTCCTTAGTTTCATTAAGATATGTAATAGAAATTGGAAGAAGATGGGATAACGGGAACAACAGACTTGGGGAACATCATCCAAGATACTGAGGCTTACCACTCAGAAATGAAGATTATTCTTCAATAAATTACAAAACATACATTGAAAAAACTATTTGAATGAGATCAAATCATTCCTTAATAGAACTCTAGATGATCTTTTTAGCAATTAGTGGCCAATGGTGACCTGTGAGAGCACTTCATAGAAGCCCTAACCCTAGCCACGTATGTGCCCTCCTTGAGTAATTGGCAAGTAGGGACCCTTGTGCATTATTTCCCTATCCATGTAATTCATCAAAATTGGAAACTATGCCCTGCTTAAGACCATAGTTTCTACTTTTTTCAATAAATTATTTTTCTTCCTTTCGTTCTTTTGTGCCAAGCATCCAAAAAGGAAGATGCACCCTCCTTAGACAATTGTTTCTTGATTTTCCCTATGACATATTTTCTAACTTTCCTTCTTTCGAGACTGAGTTTCAAAAAGAAAATTGTGCCCTCCTTAGTTAGTAATTTTCTTCTTTTATTATGACATATTTTTTCATAGCTTTTGGACACTTTCCCTTTTCTCCCTGGATTATTTTGTCATAGAGTTTCCACTTTCTTAATCTCCTCCCTTGGCAAGTTTCCTTGCCACTTGTTCCTGACATGGCAAGCTCAATTCCACATGTTATTTGCACAATAAATATTAATGATAAATAAAAATTGAATACATGCCACTGTAATATCCATGATCTGATGTATATATCAGAATACCAACTTTCTTCAAATTATGTTAATGATTAGAAATAAAACTTGCAAACAACCAGTCAACTTTGGAAGCTAAGAAAATAAGCAAAAATGACTAATACTTTTGTAAACAGGGAATCTGGTTATGGATATAAATCAAGTAAAATTTTAGGACTACAAAGTAGCTTCCCTAATGCATTTATATCAAGGATCATTTAGGTTTCAGGATCAGAATCCACTGAAACTTACTCCCAGGCTTGTGGGTCACCCAACCGTGAATCTAGGAAGACTTTGGAAAATCCAACAACCAGAGGATAGTATAAAATGAGTAAGGTTCTATTATAAGGTTATGAGACAGGTATATAAATTTATATCCACATTTTAAACAATTCTGAACATTCAAACGGAATTTTAAGGATCGGACTATGAAAAGTAGTTACCAGGATTGCGCAATTGGTCAAGAGTCGGTGCTTTCCAAATGAAATAATAGAGAAACTAAAATTTGGTTTTAAATATGTGATGTCATCATTATGGTGTTATATAATTTTTATAACATAAACTAAAAATAATGTAATTTTTTTGATACATAAATTGCTTTGAATTGGAAAACTAGTCATTTTAGCACTTAAATCTAGGTAGTGTGTAAAACATTGCTACTAAACTCTATAAAAACATATCAGAATGTTATGAAAATTTCAAATACTATAAATCATAACATATTAGTACCATTAGAGTATAAATAGTTTGCCAAATATTCATATAGGTAACCTCTCATAGCACAACTCCAAAATATGACTCTGGAGCTAACAACCCAAGAAATTCAATCTCTGAATCTCACAAACTTTAGGAGTGACCTGAAGGTGGTAAGAATATGATATTGAATGTTAAATTAGACATCATTATATATATATCTATA
>LPNX010579421.1:327721-357796 GCA_001517045.1 Pseudotsuga menziesii
AGGAGAAAAGAGGGAGGGATGTCACTAATGGGAGGCCTGAAAGATCTCCAAGATGATATGATAATGGCATGATAGAGTCATAAACACATGAAAAAAACATCCTTCAATATATGAAATCTTCTCCTTATCTTCAATATGACTTGCAATAGAAATGTGAAGAAAAGGTGAGAAGGGGAACAAGGGACTTGGGCCACATCGCCCAAGATATCGAGGCTCACCACTCAGAAATGAATATTATGCTTGATTCAATTATAGAAAATAAATTAACCAATATGTCTGAATGGGCTCTAATTGTTCTTTAATATAACTCCGGGTGACATGTTTAGCAAGACATCCTCATAGAAGGCATAACCCTAGCCACATATGAACCCACCTTGAGTAATTGGCAGGTAGGTACCCTTGTGATTTGTTTCCCTATATATGTCATTCGTCGAACTTATAAACTGTGTTCTTCTTAAGCCCATAGTTGCTACTTTTTTCACTGATAATTTTTTCTTCCTCTCCTGCTTTTGTACTGAGCCACCAAAAAGGAAATTGCACCCTCAGTCAATTGTTTCCTTCTTTTTCCTATGACATATTTTTTGACTTTCCTTCTTTTGAGACTGAGCCTAAAAAGGAAAATTATCCCTCCTTAGTCAATTGTTGTCTTCTTTTATTATGACATCTTTTTTCATAGCTTTTGGGCACTTTCCTCTTTCTATTTCACTGCTTTTATCATAGAGTTTCCACTTTCTTAATCTTGTCCCTTGAAAAGTTGGATTGCCACTTGTGCTTGACATGGAAAGATGAATTATACATGTTATTTGCACAATAAATATTAATGATAAATAAAAATTAAATACATGGCTCAATAATGTTTATTTATCAAAATTTCCCCTAGGCTAATTAATTAATTCCTCATAAATACTTTTTTGGACAAAATTTCCTAGGTGAGGTAATTAATGCATCTTTGGCCCCCCAATGTGTTGGGAATGGTCACCACTTTTATGTCCAAAAATATGGGGACACGAAATAGAGTGGTAAATAGAGCATATCTCTCCCATTAATTGACCCACATCACTTAGATTAGCTATGTGACTGAATCATTATTGAATATCACTGAGGCTTTGTAGAATGGAAACATTAATTTTGTTCTAATCCTCCTTGTCCTTAATCACCATTCATTGAAAATTATCATTGTCCCAAGTAAGTTATGGGGAATAATATACTCTCTTATCTCATTAAATTCTATCTTATAATTTTCTTCTTACACATTCCCCCCAATTACGTCATCATTGTCATGTTCCCATCCCAATAAGTCTACTAGTTGACAATGTTTCACCCACCTACTAGTTTCCTAGGTTGGGGGAGGAAGCATTAAATATTGCAATAGGGGAGCTATGTGAACCAATATAACTTTATTTTTTCATTTACAGACTAATTTGGGTCATACAAATCATAAATATGGAGAAAATAAAGTGGCATTTCCTCATAATGACATTTCAAGGTTCATGGAGGCCTTTGGTGGCTAGATTCTTCATTACACATGTCATGAATAAACCCCAAGTTCGAAATTATGAGTGATGGAATTTTATGGGAAGGTGAAGATTTGTAAAATTATATATCATGAGCCCAAGTATTCCAATGGGTGAGTATAATTGACTCCCCATAGAAGAGGAAGAGTCTAGGAAGAAACTAGGTGCCATGTGGAGCTAGATTCCTTGCATTTTATGAAATAAATGATGGGATATTCTATAACAAGTCCGACCTGATTACACACATTTGAAAATATGAAATTTAAGGGCTAAAAATATCCTCCAATAGGGCACACTTGGGACTATATGTAATCCATTCACATTTTGAGGAGGATGAAGGGTTGAGGAGAAGGCCAAGTGGCATGGAGGTTACTAAACATCAAGGATGAGTTGGAGGAAGCCTATGGGAGTGAATTCGACCTTGTATGACCTTAGGAGGGTTACAAAAATATTTAATGTGGAATGGAAATGGATTTTAATCATTTTTAAATTTTCCTTTGGCATTTTCAAGAATATTAGCTTGTCTATTGCACAATGAGTGCACACTTACCCTGCTAGTGAGCCAATTTCGAGACATTGATATTCTCATCCAAGATGGATATGGGTGAGGACACCCTAAAATATAATTTGGATATTCATGGATTGTTTTTATACATATAGTATGATACTACTGTTTGTGACCCATTTCTCCTCCCATTCTCTCAATTCTCACTTCCATATTTCCATGTTCTTCTATGAAGGCTTACTTGTGTGAATGGTGGCTGCATTCCATTGATTTCAGTTAATTCTGAAGAATGGGTGAATTATTCATGAATATATAACATATCACCCATATTCTCTGTAATTCGAAATCAGAATAAATACATATGCAAATGTCCAAATTTCCAAGCTTTATTGTGATTAGTTTCCATGTGGTGATTTCCCATTTCAATGGAGTTGTCTATCCGATGCATATTGTGGCTTGGATGAATTTTATATTCTATAAGTGAGCTATTGAAATTATTTTAATGGTATATATTCATATTTCTATATTATGAACCATTATATGCACCGCTTATGAGTTGAAGTTGATCTTTTATATGCCATTTCCCTTAAGCAAATATAACTGAAATTATGGATTCGAATATGAAGATGTAATACTATGTTTCATACCTATTAACCATAAAAAAATGACATTAAATGAAGTCTAATTACATTCTCCATGCTATTTTTTCTATTTTTTGGAGGTTTGCATAGGATTTGGAGAGCCATTTCTTCTCGCGCCCTATGGGGAATTGCATCATAATTTGCTAGTAATTTTACCCAATTTTTCATCATTCCCAAATAAAATTTCATATGTATATAACCTATAATAAAGATATAATAGAGTCCCAATACTATCCACATCAGTCCCCACCAAATTCAATACTCTCTTGTGCTATTTGAATCGCCTGGAGTCAAGACTCATTAAGATAATTTTTCCAAAATTATGACTTTGCTAGGAATTTTTGAATTGGGACATTACAAGTGGTATCAGAGAATGATCTTAGAACCTGATAGAAATATTTATTCATTTTTTTCTGATTCTAACCTCCTTCCATCACAAACTAATACTAGGAGATATGGATGACAAAGAACACATACGAAAGGAGGCAAGTGGAGAGGTTAGTAGTACACCCCATTATGAGAGAAAGACCCATGGGGAAGCCATCATTTCAAATATTGGGCCTCATAAATGATCCCATGAGTTCAAAAAATTGAGTGGGACTATAATACATAATTTATTAAAGTCCATAGGAAGGTCCTTACACCACCTATGATGTTAGAGATGCAACAAATGATTGTTGGAGTCATTATAAAACCCACACACCTATTTTTGTCAATTTTGTCCTAATTAGCCGCTATCCTAAGTTTATTGACTCAATTGCATCATCATCAGAACACCATGAAATAATCATGAGCACACCAATGCCCTCCTTCAATCGGGGAAGCCAACTAAGCCTTCTCCTTTAATCAAAGAGGATAGCTAGGATTCCTCCTTCAATCAGGGTACAATTTTGGGGTGATCTAAGTGTCATAAGTGCACCAAATAGTTAAATGAACATTTTTTCACCTAAAAGTTAGTTAAGTTGAGTTATAAAGGAACCTCCCTCATGTCATTATCTATTTTGGGTTGATTTGGGTGAACTAGAGCGATTTAATGTGCTTCCAACAACTTTTGATGACTAGTATCAGTTCACTTCACTTCATCAGACCTGACTGGAGTCAGTGATGCAGTACCACCTCCTCATTGACATTGAGTGACATGTACTTGAGTTACATTTAGTTATAATCAGTCATTTATTGCACTTTGATTCAATTAAGACTCAGTTAGAGTCAGTCATGGCTAGATTAGTGGTTAATTGGTGTGTTTAGTGTGGTTAAGAGACTGTTAATCTACACCCATCCATTCAGTTCGAATGACCTCTAGTGAATTCGAATTGTCTCTATTCCATGCAAGTTTACATGACATTCTATTATTGATTATACCGAGTTGCAACCTCCTATTGTAGTACCATTATGTCATTTCATGCCTAAATTGTCTTGAATCTCTTGTAAGTATGTGTTTTGTGTCAAGATTGTTGTGACAGAATTTAATATGGTATCAGAGCCATGGAAGAACAAAGCTCTTTCTTCAAAAATACATGATTTTTTATGGATCTAGCATGCAAATTGAGAAAAAATCTCAAAATTTCGAGCACTACACCAAAAGACGAAGGTTTACCACATAAATCCTAAGAAAAGGAATTGTCGATCAAGATTTCTTTATCAATTAATATGGGTGTGATGAAAACCTGAAATGTCCAGGTTTTTTGACTTTATGGTGCCCTTTTTGTGTTGATTGCAGGTTACTATAGTCTCTTCACTGCATTCACTACAATAGCTCCATGGATTCTACTCTGAATCCTCTCACTCCTTTCAATTACCACTAATGGAAGGAGGACATGGAGATTCAAGTCCGTTTAGAAGGGCTCTACCGGGTTAGAGTGAATAGAGAAATAGAGCCTAATGTTGCTCCTGAGAAGATAAAATACTGGAATAAGCTAGATGAATCTTGTGGTTTCTTGTGTTTGTATATCTCCAAAGATCTTATTTTACATAGCATGGGATTGAAGACTTCGAAGGATATTTGGGATAAGTTTGCTTCATTGTTTGATAAACAAGATGATCTATAGATTTATTAGCTAGAAAATTAGCCTATTTCCCTGAATCCATACATCTTGAATGATTTTTTCACAAAATTCAAGCACTTGGTGCTCTAGTTAAAGCACTGCAAGGTTCAAAACAATGTTGATCAGCTCATCCTAGCTATCCTCACAAAAATTGGTTCATATTATTTCATCTTTCTTTCAAAATTCCATATCGGGAAGCTAACAATCCCAAATTGGAAAATGCCTTCTCTTGATGCCTTCATCAAGTCCCTCACAAATGGGCATGATGAGCTTGTACATATGGGGATCATCAGATCCTCAAAATATCAAGCACTGTTTTTATTGGGCCAAAAGGTTCAAAGGGTAAAGGAAAATAAAATAATCCAAATGCTAAATTTGATGCTCCAAATCCTAAAGAAAAGAACCAGTAGCAAGAAGAGTCTTCCGAATCAAAGAAAAACAAGAACAAAGGAAACCAAGGAAAAGAAAAATTCAAGTGTGTAGGAATATATTAAACCCACTCACAACTTATGATAAAATAATTAATCATTATTTGATTAATTATTCACCCACTAGCTTAATTAGTTGGCATCCACTTGCACCTTAAAGTCAATACATGCCATCTATATCCTAGGAATGATTTATTTCCAATTCTGGGTTGATCTTGACCACCTTTTGACCATCCAAAATTAGTATACAGGACATTATAGCAGATTCTTCTTTTTTCTTCTTTTTCTGCTTTTCCTGCTTTTCTATGGATAAGATAAAAGCTAGTCAACTACGAAACTAGGAGCTTTTTTTTCCAACCCATCCTCCATTAGTTTTTCTCCATTTTCTAGGATTAGCATGTTATTTCCATATCCTTGACAACTCACTCATGCTTTTTCCAACTCGTGAGGTCCTTGATAGATTTAGTAAGTGCTTTATCCACCTATGGGGGTTTTGCTATATTTTGGTAAGTCAACCTTTCTGAGCTTTATGAGTTGTTTCCATACAATTTGATTTACCTATGAGGGATGTACTATTTATGTACACTATTATTCATCATTATTCAATTGAAGGATACACACCAATATTCATCTCTTCATTCATGTGATTCAGTCTCTTTTCTTCTCTCTATTTTTCCTGTGTATGCTTGTGAGAATTCTTAGTAGCAAGATCTATTTCTTGTGCTTCTTTTTAGCATCATTGTACATAGCATTGATCTATTATTTATACATGGCATCAGAGCTACAAGTTTTATCAATTTCTATAGAGTTGAGGAGTGCTTCCAGTCTCTTATCCCTCTGTGAAGAAGAGTTTGTCTAGCTTACAAGATTTTCTCCTAGTTTGTTCTGCAGGTTGCAGAGAATATCTCTTAGAGAATATCAAAAAATTCAATATGGATTCAAAATTTCCTCTACTATCTCCTTTCAACTATGCTTATTGGAAGCCAAAGATGAGGGCATACTTGAATAGGCAATGTCTCTTTGATGTCTCCATTGGTGGATAGAGTGAACCTGACTCTTATGAAGAGAAGATTGATTGGATAAATAATTGTGATAGAGCTTATGGAATTATTTGTTTGGGAATATCTACAAATATATATCATCTCATAGATTCTACTGAATATCCATTTGAGCTTTGGAAAATTGTGGACAAAGCTTTTGGTTTGCAGGAAATTGAAGATGAAGCATGGAGCAAACCTAGCATCTCCTCTGGTTCTCTCTCTCAAGATTTATTGGCCTCTACATTCTCTGATGAATTTGATCATGATGAATAATTTTCTCATACATTTCATGTTTCTGCTTCCCTCTTTCATTCAAATGCTTCCTCCTTCAATGAAGAAGCAAATATTGAAGAGCCATCTTTTTCTGTGTCTCTTGAAGGTGATTTTTCTTCTTGTGATAGTATTGATGAAAAAGAAGTAAAATATGGAGCTTCTGCTGATATTTATTATGTACCTATAACCCATTCATTGTTCTCTCAATCTCCTATCTTAGATTTTGATATCTATGTGCCAGACTCTTCACACCTTTTGCATACCTCTCTGATTGATGGTGTGCAACCCAGTGAGTTCCAAGATGTTTGCTTAGACACATCAAGCCTTCTTTGTGTCATACCACTTACCTTACTTGATCTCATGTGCTTCAGTATATCCTCCTTTGTTCTTGGCATCAATACTCAGATCCTTCTTGAATATTGTGAACATCTCATTCTTTCCTCCTTTCATACAGAGGATTCATTACCAGTGTATTCCCATGAGTCTATTGATATGCTTATATGTGATCCTTCGGATTCCGATTTTGAATAATATTTGAAGGTTGATACACATATAATACCACCATCCATACCATATACCATACCTCTGAATAATCCAAATACTATACAAATCCCAAGCTCACTAGTTGATTCCTCATTGGTATCTTATGCAGTGATATTTATCTTACATGATTTGAAGTCTTTCCTAACTTTCAATGGCTGGTTATCCATGAACTTAGTCATATATGGACTGATATTAAAATTTTTTGGATCTATTCTAAACCATTATTGTTCAGATCTTATGCCCATCCATCATTCATATTTTTACACCTATCAGTTTTCCCCAGTTGCTCATAATTTTCCTAGTCTAGCCCTATATCTTCATGGAGCCATTAAATCCATTGTCCTTGCTGTTCCATATGTTAATATTTATGATGTATCAGATTTTTATCATCCTCATATCAGATCTCTATAGGTGCTACATCAGATTGGAAGATTGACATGTGATTCACATCACAATTTTGCAGCTATTCAGGGAATTGCGTGTGAAATAAATTGGCTTATTTTTTGTACTCTTTGGAAAGGATTATGCACAGATATCTTTTCCATTTTAAATTATGTTTGTAGATTGGAGTTTGACAGAAGAAAGAAGCATTCAAATAATTCTCCTACTTCATCAGCTGATGAGATACAAGGAGTCTCTCCTCTTCCTTCTTGCAGGTTCTACACTCTAGCGCATGATCATGGAGTTCATGATTTCTTCAGCAAGTCCTTCATCCAGAAGTAGTTCAGTCGGCTCATTAAAGTGAATATCAAGATATGTTGAAGACATATTTCAAATTTTGTGCCTTTTCCTATCTTGAGGGAGGATTTTTCCCATGTGGTTTTTCCTCTTTCCTCACTTTTCTGGACATAATAATTGTTAAAGGGTGACCATAGCCTTGTTGCTGGGCCCTATATGCATCCATATGCATCCATATTTTTTTGTCATACCATCATAAAGTCAGAATTCTAGGGGGGTGTAGGAATATATTAAACCCACTCACAACTTAGGATAAAATAATTAATCATTATTTGATTAATTATTCACCCACTAGCTTAATTAGTTGGCATCCACTTGCACCTTAAAGTCAATACATGCCAACTATGTCCTAGGAATGATTTATTTCCAATTCTGGGTTGATCTTGACCATGTTTTGACCATCTAGAATTAGTATACAGGACTTTACCATAGATTCTGCTTTTTCTGCTTTTTCTGCTTTTTTTCTTCTTTTTCTGCTTTTCCTGCTTTTCTATGGATACGATAAAAGCTAGTCAACTAGGAAACTGGGAGCTTTTGTTTCCAACCCATCCTCCATTAGTTTTTCTCCATTTTCTAGGATTAGCATGTTATTTCCCTCTCCTTGACAACTCACTCATGATTTTGCCAACTCGTGAGGTCCTTGATAGATTTAGTAAGTGCTTTATCCAACTATGGGGGTTTTGCTATATTTTGGTAAGTCAGCCTTTTGGAGCTTTATGAGTTGTTTTCATACAATTCAATTTTCATATGAGGGATGTACTATTTATGTACACTATTATTCATCATTATTCAATGGAAGGATACACACTGATATTCATCTCTTCGTTCATGTGAGTCAGTCTCTTTTCTTCTCTCTATTTTTCCTATGTATGCTTGTGAGAATTCTTAGTAGCAAGATCTATTTCCTGTGCTTCTTTTTAGCATCATTGCACATAGAATTGATCTATTATTTATACAAAGTGTTCCTATTATGGGAAGAGATTCCACCCTAAAAATGCTTGCATGAAGAAGAAGCTTGATGATATGACTCTTCTCCTCGAGAGAAACAATATCAATCTTCTGGACAGTGTTCAGAAGAGTGATAATAAAGATTGGGATACCCAACAAGAAAGAGGACATGCTCTCATGGAAAGAACCTCAAATTCCACATATCTCCTCATAGACTATGGAGCATCGAATCACATGATGGAAAGCAGAGAATCCTTCACGTCTCTGGACACCGAAAAAATCATTCCCATCCACATTGGAGATGATTCTCAAATAATTTTGAAAGAAAAAGGTACCGTAAAACTTGAAAATGGAATTTTTTTTAATGTTTTCTATGTACCCTCCTTGGCCTCCAATATGTTGATTTTTTATCGAACGAAACACACTGGAGTGACTAAGCAAGTAAATTTCATCCCGAATGATGTCTAAATCATTGAGATTGCATCTAGGAAACTTGTTGCAACAAGCATAGCAAACCATCATGCTAAGGCCTATGAGCTTTGCTAGTTTGTTGCGGATGGAAATCTCACCGCTCTTCTGACCCATGGGAATGAGGCCAGTAGAATATAAAATGAGATATTTGGATATTTTAACTTCAAATACTTCCATGAAATTCAAAAATATTCCATGGTTGAAGGCCTCCCAGTCATCATAACCTCCTGCAGAATTTGCAAAGGTTGTGTTGACGGCAAACACCCTGAGAACAAGTTTGATTGGGAAACGGAAGTCGTGAAAAAGTATTTTGGTTCTGATTCATTCTGATATCAGCATAACCATTCCTACTACATACATGAGTGGTTTATGGTATGTACTTACATTCATTGATGATTTATCTAGATACACTTGGGTTTTCTTTCTGAAGAAAAAATATGAAGTTTTGGAAAGATTCACCGACTTCAAAGCATTGTTTGAGAATTCCTATGGGAGAAAGATAAATTATCTTAGATATTATAATGGAGGGGAGTATATGAAATCTTAAATTGTGTAGTGAAAAGTAAAAAACATTCTCTCAAAGAGATGACTACCTGCATGCTAGAAAAAAAAGGGTTGGCTGCAAATTTATGGGTTGAGGCCATAAATGTTGCTTCTCATATTCAGAATAGAGTACCTCACTCTTCCATGAAATGAAAGACTCCTTTCGAAGCCTATTTTGGACAGAAGTTGGACGTGTCAAATTTCAAGGTTTTTGGGTCCACTGCATAGGCTTGAATTTTGCATGAACAAAGGAAAGATTTGAAACTGAAAAGTATTGAATGTTTGTTCATTTGATATTTAGAAGAATATAAGGGATTAAAACTTATGAATATCAGAACCAAGCAAATTTTCATTGAAAGAAGTGTCTGATTTGAAGAACCTCTCCAAGAGGTAGAACTAGTTGAAGAAAATTCTGCTGAAATTCCCTCCTGTTCTGCTGATAATTTGGGTGATGAAAGTGGGAGTGAAGGACCTGATTTTGCATATATGATATATTATATCAGTGAGAAAACATATCATTTTTAGAATCATATTCTTAAGTTCAAAAACATCTCACAACTTGGGAAAAAAAGACACTCTCTTCTGTTGAGCCAAACATTGGAAATCCTGCTGATCCAAGAAGAACCTAGTCTGATTTTCAAAGAGCAGGTATTGGTCTCTCTTGTCATGATTCATTGCTGTATGAGAAATTTTATTTAATTATTGGTTCATATCCTAATTCCTACTAGCATATTCGATATGGAAAGCTGTTATGGACCAAAATTTTGATTCTCTTCATAAAAATTCTACTTGGGAGCTAGTTTCTCTTCCACCTGGGAGGAAATTAGTTCAATGAAAGTGGGTGTTTTGGAAAATTTTTGGTGCTGATGGATAAAAAATTCAAGTAGAAATAAATTATGGTTTCAAAATGGTTCTCCTAGGTCAAAGGAGTGGACTATCATGAGACCTTTGTACCGGTGGTAAAGATGGACTCTATGAAGCTAGTTTTGGCAATTGCCGCATCGAGGCACTAGGAGGTCCATCACATGGATGTCAAGAGTGCTTTTATTCATGGATACCTGAATGAGGAGATATACATGAATCATTATGAGGGGTATACATCAGATCCTTCTTTGGTATGTAAGTTTCAAAAATCATTATATGCGTTGAAACAAGTCCTAAGATGTTGGTATGCCAAAATTGATGCCTTTCTGCTCTCACAAAAATTCTAGAGATGAAAATATGATCCTAATGTATATTTTCTGCAGTATTATGGTAATATTATTATCGCAGTATTATATATTTATTATATTTTGAAAATGGGAAGCACACTTTCTTCATTTTCTTTCATAAAAACTGCTCTTCATGATGCATTTGAAATTAGCGATTTGGGGCTCCTAAAGCAATTTCTAGGGCTTGTAATATCACAATATTTTGATGGGATAATGGTAAATCAGTAAAAATATATTTCAGAACTGTTAATTAATTTTAACATGGCTGATTTCAATGCTGCACCATTTCCTTTCCTCCCAGGTGTTAGTTTTTTAGCATTCAATCTAGCATTATGATCTTAGGATCTTTTAACTAAGAGAATAACAAGCACAACACAAGAAAAAAGAGACACAAAGAGTTTTCCTCAGGGAAACCATAAAGGAGAAAACCCCGCTACTTCCTCAGAGATAGAATCAGCACAAAAGGTAAAACCGGAAAACAACAATATGATCTCCCAATAGCAGTAGTCTCTCTCTCCCACACTGAGATAGCTTCTCCTCTCTAACTCATGTGCCCCAATGAGTGAGTCTGTTTGTTTAAAGTGAGGTAAATAGAGAGGCTCGCTCTCTATTTATATTCTTTCGTTCACTTGAAGTGCACTCCAACATGTCGTCCTCACTTAACAATTAATTACTAGAGCTGACATCTCTAGGAGTGTCTAATAACCCTAGTACCCCACCACTTGTGGGGACTTTGACTCCTCTAACCAATAGGAGGTTAACACAATGGCAGAGACTATTGCCCCAAATTACAATGACTCACCTAGGGTTGAATTCACTAGGATAGTCTAATAACCCAAGGGCCCTAGAACTGTGGGGACTTTAACCCTTGACCAATAGGAGGGTTACCCACAATGACTTGACATGAATTTTGCATTATAGAAACTTCCCGGACATTGGGGTATGACATGACTCAAATACATTACAATACATCCTGGAATAAACATTGGGTTACAATACATAAGAAATACAGATGGATACATTCTGAAGTTACAATTATATCAACACTCCCTCTTAACTAGGAAGGTATTCTCTCGACACAACCTATTAGCACAAGTATTCTTCTCTGTATCATATGGGTCATTGTCAAGTCCTCATCATCTTCAATTCATATTCATCTTCAAGTCATCTTCATCTTTAGGTCATCTTCATCTAGATCTATATCATCACTTGATCTAGATCATTGTCACTGGATCATACCCGATATGGAACATCGTCAATGGATCATACTCGATATAGAACATCGTCACTGGATCTGGATCATCATCACTAGATCTGGATCATCACCAGATCTAGATCATCATCATTGGATCTAGATCATCACTGGATCTGGATCATCACTGCTAGATCTGGATCATCACTACTGGATCTGGATCATCACTACTGCATTTGGATCATCACTCGATTTGGATCTCTCAGAGTCATCATAACTAGATCTTGATCATAGCCCGATCTAGATCTCATCTGGTCATCATCATGTGTTCTATCTCGTCATAGGAAGTTCTTCAAAGCCAACCTTATTTCATGCTAGTTGTAGGCCTAGCCATCAGGTAGGTCTTTTCCTAGCACTTACATTTGACCTACTCATCAAAAAGGAATTCCCAGCACTTACATCTGACCTACTCATCAGAAAGGCATGCCTAGCACTCACATATGATCACGTAGTAAACTACAATCACATCAAAAAGGCCCCACACTCACATCTATCATGGAAGGAACTGAATCTTCTCACCATGATAGAATGGCCTACCCTTACATCTGACATGGAAGGAACTGAATCCTCTCAGCATGAAAGAATGGCCCTCATTTACATCAATCATGGAAGGAACCTAATCCTCTCACAATGATGAAATGGTCAGCACTTACATCATCCATGGAAGGAACTTAATCCTCTCACCATGACGGAATGGCATGCACTCACATCTGACCTAGAAGGAACCAAATCCTCCACCCTCTTCAGAAAGGCCCCTAGTACCAGACTGAGCTACCTGGTAACTGACCAGGTGCCTCCACTCTCCCAAAGAGTGGTAGTTGTCCTTACATATATCCTACTCGATAGAATGGCCAGCACTCATATCTAACATGGAATGAACTGAATCCTATCACCATGATAGAATGGCTCAGCCCTTACATCTGACCTACTTGTAAGAATGGCTTTGGATATTTAACACTCATATCTGATATGGAAGGAACTGAATCCTATCACCATGACAGAATGGCTCAGCCCTTACATTTGACCTGATCGTCAAAGTGGCTTTGGGACTCATCACTTTCCCTTGGAGTAAATCTCAATCTGGAGAACACAAAGCTTCTCCCTTAAGTACTCAAACTTCAATCTGGCTAATGGATTTGTCAACACATCAGCTATATATGCCTCCATTGCAACATACTAGAGCTTTACTGCTCCTCTCCTCACCATATCCTTGATATAGTGATACTTGATCTCGATGTGTTCGACTTGTCATGGAACACTATATTCTTTGACAACTTTACGCAACTCGGGTTGTCACAATGTATACAAGTAGCATCCATCTGGAGATCAAATAAATCAGATAGTAGCATCCTTAGTCGTACTACCTCACAACTAGCTAAAAAAGCTGTGACATACTCTGCTTAAGTTGTACTCAATGCCACACTGGATTTCTTCCTGCTAAACCAAGAGATCACACCTGATCCCATACTAAAGCAACACCCTGAAGTTCTCTTCCTATCGATAGCACTGCCTACCCAATCTGAATCAACATAACCATCTAGGTTAATCTTTTGATTTTCATCATACTTGAGACCATAATCAACTGTTCCCCGTCAGGTACCTCAGAATATGCTTTGCAGCAATCAAGTGAACATTTCCTGGATCTGTCAAGAACTAGCTCAAGGTGTTCACAGCAAAGCAAATGTCTGGTCTCGTGTTCGGTAGGTACATCAATGAACCAATCATCTGATGATACATCATAGCATCAACTGAATCTAAAGAAGAATCACTCAATATCTTCAGGTTCGATTCCATAGGTGTGGCCATGCAGTCCATCATCCTGAACCTATTCAGGATCTCTACTACATACTTCCCTTATCCACACCTCCATTCCTAGAACAATAGTGCATCGACACATAACAGGAGCATCACTGGTCTTCTGGCTTCAACCTTGATGCAAAGGTTAGAATCCACTTTATCCTTAGTAAATACTAGAGTCATCAGTATTCTTCCCATCCTCTCATACCATGTCAAACCTCAATATATTCTGTAGTCACTCCCTCTGAAGCGAAGCATCATACTCCCTCTATCTTCTGTGCTCTATGCACTAAAAACATTCTGTACTGGAGTGACAAGTATCTTCCTATGCTAATAGTATTCTCTGTATCCATCTAGTGTGTAGAATTTCATCTTCAACCTTGTAGAAAAGGTTAACATCTTCATCAATCTCATCATGTATGTGTTTCAATTCTTACTCGCTACAAATGTCTCTTCATATTCTATGCCTTCTTTTCATGAGAAGGATCATGCTACGAATCTTTGATTTGTATCCCATGATGTTTCCATCTACTGTATGATGGAGCTACGAACTTCCCTTCACATATTGATACTGCATCATAGACATCATTCTTATTGAATTGGTCTTCCATTTCTTCTTGGTTACTTCTTCATGGCTGGAAGGTTTTGTATCAATGATGTCGCTATATTCATCATATTATTTTCATGTTTGAACTGTCGTCACTTGCTCTTTGGAACAAGTCTTCATTCTTCTTTGCTTGTAAGCGATTATGTATGCGATCTTTCCTACAAGTCAAATGCATTTGTATGGTTAGAAACATTTGATAAGGAATATTCATAATGGAAAATTCTTATGCATAAATATATGATCATGCAACTACTTTAGCCAATACAACATTCATCCATATCTCACTGAAACTTTCTAGATGCCTTCCATCTCTACCAGGACAACATTGAGATTGTGCACTAATCCAATATGTCAGCAAGGAGGTTTCATTCTATGTAAGTAGCAATGGAGAGTTGTATAGAACCATGAGCTACTTACCCATCACATGCATATTAGTAGTATACTGTCATTAATGCAAACATCCTATCATGCATAATACATCAACTGAATATAAACAAATGCATAACAAAATAATATCATGAAATGACAATTGAATAATTATCTTTCTTTGTTTCATGGGTATACTCCTTAAGTCTTCAGCTTCATCATCTTATTCATTCATAATAGCCTCATTTCTTATCCAAATTCTAGGATGGATAAGAGGTTCTTCAAGATTTGAGTCCCTCGTATTCCTCATCGCTTGAGGGATCTTCTTTGTATGGTGAGATCTTGATCTTCAATTGCTGCCATATTCTCTTCTATTCTTATGAGTCAAGCTTCTTCTTCTTCTCAAATTCCACTGAAAGTAATCACTCCCTTCTGGCACACATTCCTTTCATGAATGAATCCCATGATCTTGGGAGGCTATTGAAGGTGGCTATCACCACTTCTGCATTCTTCACTTCTTCTTTTACTGCTACAAGTTGTTCTTTGATTTGAGAGACCCCAGTAAAGTATGATTGTATCATCTCTACATTCTGGATCTTCACATTCTTCAACTGATTTCTTAAGGTCATATTCAGATCTATGTTCTTCCCTTCAAATAGCTTAGTCAAGGAATCAAACCTCATCGGTGTCTTTAGGGAAGACACTTGTGGTAAAAGTTGATTCGTGACTGAATCAGAAATGATCTTCTTGGCCTTGACCAAGTTCTTCTTGAGTAAGGATTTGAGCCTCATCTCCCTCTGGAATCGGAACTTCTCTACTCATGTAGGTGTCCCATTCATTTTTTGAATACAGTGGAGGGAAGCTCCTAGAACAGTAAGCCGTAGTTTTGCAATTTCTTCCACATAAATGCATGTTACTTTTTCTATGATATTGCCAAAATTACTACTCCTCTATGTCTAAAATTTCTCATTGAGGTAACCTCACATGTCCCTGATCCAACACCATAGTTTTCATTAGAATTGGTTTCAGTAATTGGGATTTATGATCCTTTTCCCAAGGTGACCTGTTACAGGACTGTTCAGAACAATGAATTTGTACAGCATGCCATATGTCACTAGCTGATCTTAAGAGTCTAATCTTCAGACCACCAAAATTAAAGTCTGTTTCCTTTCTGGAACATATTTAGGAATTCCATTTGGACCTCTGTAGCCCAATATATTGTAATTCTCCCCAGGTGTGCTGTTCAGGGATGAATTATAGAAGAGGCTGGAATCCTAACTTGGAGGGATCATAGCTCCCAGAATATAGCGAATATGAGGCTAATTTTTGGATACAATCATCATCCATATTGTATCCTTAGCCCTTGCAATTTTAAGCACCTGAACCTTCACCAATATCAGGATATAGAAAATGTTCCAAAACGTAGCAGTTTTAGTATTTAGGGTTTTTCAAGCTCACGGTCAAACTAGGGTTTGAATTTCACAAATTTTTACCCAATCAAATTTCTTGATCCAGGTGTTATCCACCTGAATGGAACCTCTTCGATTGAGTGCCGACATTCCTTATGTTGGCACACAAAAGGACATTTATGGATTGAGGGTTTCCTAAAACACTATAGATGGGCATATTATGGACTACATTTATCATCCATCCAGCTGGTTATTTTTACTTTTAATATGTCAAGTCCTGTAAGCGACTCTTCCTATATGCAACTCACATGTTGTATGCGAGTATCGGTTATTTCATCTCGTGTATATATTTGTACGCAGGTTACCCTTATCGCAACTCATGTGTCATATGCGAATTGCCAGTATTGATACCCGCGTACACCTTCCTTCGACATTAAAAATAATAAATCACGGTTATCTAAGATTTGTTAAGCCATTTACCATAATCACCTTAACTGTCTCAACCTCCTCAACCCTCGAAACTACCTTATTTCACCAAGTATAAATAAGGGACTTGGGGAGGGTGTTAATCAGATATACTTGAGAGAAAAGTTATGCTGATGGAGTCTATTCAGAAGTATTTGGAGCAGTGGAACTCAAAATCCTTTGGTTGCAGAGGAGTCCTTGTCTCAGGTGTTGGGTTGAGATAATCAACTCATTCATTATTGTTAATAAAGAGAATCCTTCTTCCATATGTGTCTTGAATGTATTTCATGTATCATGGTTTGATGAATACTTGTGATTAAGCACTCTGTATATGATTTATCTAACCTGTTTTATATACATGTATCATCTTGTATTTGGAGGATTTTATCTTGACAGGTGAAGGAGAAGCATCCCAGAAGGATTTGGAGGAGAAGCAGATCGGAAGAGGACAAAGCTAGGATCAACCGTCTTGTATCAGGTGAGTCTTTTCTATCCTCATATTTCCTTTTCTATACTCTAGAGTCGATTGCCTGCATGTTTCATGAGTATGCTGGTAACCCCAGACCTTTGGTTATAAGGTGTTTATTCCTATACAATAGAACTGGTGACTCTGTTGGGGATCCCAAACTACTGTAGGTTGTTTCTGTCGCCCCTTACCAGTCATTGCCTTGAAATTTTTGTGTGGTATTTTATCCTGGTTCATCCTCATCACACTGTTTGAAAGCCTTGTAGATTTTTCTTATTTTTTGAGAAAAATTTTGTACCTGTACGCGGGTTTCTCTTCTACACAGTCATGTGCAGAGGCTTGCATATGTGGGTTGCTCTCTTGAACAGTCACGTACAGTATGCGAGTTGCCCTTCTACACAGTTGCATACAAGCCTGGAAATATGTATTTTTAGGATAGGGTTTTCTTGTCCCTCTCTTTGTGTAATTCATGTTTGTTAGTTGGATTTCTTTATGGATACTGTGTTGTTTGTCTGAAGACCTTGGTGACCACACTTTGTGATTTTTCGTAAATCCCTTGGGTTTCTTTTGTTTGGATTGTCTTATGTTTGCATGTTGAAGTAGCTTGGCCTATTTGGGTTGTAAGGTGAAGTGTCTCTGTCCGGATCAGTGATCATGGTTTTGGGCATCATTTTTCCAGTCTATCTTTTTGATAGTGGTTGGTTTCTCACTTACCTTTATGAGTTTGTAGTGATCTTTTGTCATTGTGTGCACCCAAGCTACGGTTCCTAGTCTCCCTTTGTTGGTTGATTCTTGGTTATTTTAACCTGTTTGCTTTAGTTTGTTTGTTTTATACAGTTGATTAGATCCAAGTATACTCAAGTTTAGTGCATTTTAGGTGCATGGTAGAGTTTGAGCATTTTAAAAAGTGAAAAGAAAAACATTGTTAAGCTTTTGCATTTCCTTTTGCATAAGAAGTTTTCATTTCAGTTTTAAAATATAATCTCAAAAACTACAAAAAACATAGGCTTAGTTTCTTTTTATCATTTGCATTTGTTCATCAATATATATTTACAAAAAGAAAAGAAGTTTTCTTTAATAGTGGTAATTTTCTTTGAAAAAATACACCTTTACTTTTTTATTTCTTATCGAGTCAAAAAACACCATAGTTCATCACTCCATTTCCTTCTGAGTAAGAAACAACCTTTTAAAATGAATGCAATAATTAAAATTTACTAGTATTTTTTGTTTTTAGGGGCCTTTCACCTACTAGCTTAGGCTAGACTTGTGGGATAGGAAGTGTAAACTTCCCATAAGTTTTAAAATTCAGACGTAGTGGACCTTTCTTTAGTTAAATCCTTGACTTTATCAATTGTATCTGGGAAGCTCCTCTCAAACGGGAGTCAAGCACGAGGCCACGTGGAGGCATTGGACTAAGGAGATAACCCTCTGATTCCTTGTCGGAATTTAAATTGGGACTTTTACGCATCTAGGGATTATGTCCTAGATAGAGTTTCGAGCTTAGCTACCTTGCCCATGCGTACGCGTCAGGCTTGTGACTATCCCCCCAGATTGTTGGTATAGCTAAGGTAGCCTTTAGTCTCTTGAAATTTAGGGTTCATACCTAGGTAAACCATAAGGCTATTTCTAGTTCACCTTAGATGGGCTTGGAAGGTAACCCTTGTTGTAAGTGTAGGAGGGTGGTTGGGTGATTTCTCCGCTTGTGCCTAAGAACCACTTCAAGGATGCCAAGTAATCGTTCTTCATATTTCTTCGGGAAAGTACATCTTTCACCCTTGATTGATTGTTTGAGGCTTTAGGATTTTTATAGTGTATGCTCTATGGTTTTGCCTGTGTTTAGTTGGCCTTAAGGTTTGATTTGTCAAATTTTCAATCGTGGAGGACCAACCTATTAAAAGGTTAGGAAGGTTGAGAAACCTTCTTCCTCTCATCACATTGAAGCATCCACCTCCACCCCAAAGGCAGAGATTAGACACGGACGGTTCATTTGAACCGATAGGGATAAGTGAAGTCCTAGGTGAACCAAAACTTATAGCTAACCATTTTGATCTTGATACAGTTGAGATAAAATACTTGCCGACTGACGAATTTGCAAGAAACTTTAACATACCCTTGACTGATTTAAATGATCCTATGATTGTTCAGGTTAGAACTTTTGATTCACCTGTTTTAGGTGTCCCTGTGGGTAGGATTATGTCTTATGCGGGAGAAATTTCTCTTGTGTTCACCTCAGCCGTTCCGGTTGAAGGGGTACTACCTCCCCTGGTAAGTGCCCCTAGATCTAGTATACCTTCTACACCTTTGACTCCAGCGAGTCAAGTGGTTCAACCACCAGTTCACTCAAACCTAGTAGGTACTTTTGGTGATATGGTTACTAGGATCCCTAGTATACCTATTGTTCCTTCTTCCTTTCCATATACTATCCAGAGTGGTCTGGTAGGATCCTCGGCTTTCGTCCAAGGATTTCCTTGGAATGGGGGGCACATTCCCCCATCCACTCCATACGTAGGGCCATCACCTTCCTATGTAGGAGTGCAGTTTGGGAACAATACCTCTTATGGGCAAAGTTTCCAAACTCTTATTTCAGTTCCATTTACGAGCTCTCCCTTTTTGTTGTTCAGCGGAGGGATACCGGCTCCTATCTTTCAGACTCCTGTTTCTATGGGGATGACCCGAACTTCTTATGCTGCACCTCCCACACACAATCCTGTGGCTTATAGATGGAATCTGTTTCAGAGTAATCTACCCACTTCACAACCGGTGGCAGGGGGCAACCCCACTTTTACCTATGGCAATTCGGGGGCAGGTCCCTCTAATCCCCAGGCTGGCACATTTACTACCCCGGTTCGACCCAAAATTTTGTTCCTGGCAACCTTAAATTTTCCATATTTGTCAAAATTGATGAATGACCTGGTGAGGCATGACCCCTTGGGGCCACCTGTTCCCACCAAATTGCCATCGGACATCCCTAAATTCAAGGGCAAAGTTGGTGAATATCCTGGGGCTCATGCCACCACATTCCATTTATGGTGTTCTTTGAATTCACTGAATAAATATTTAGTGAGGTTGAGGCTGTTCCAGAGAACCTTAACAGGCACCGCAGCAAAATGGTATATTGAATTGCCTTCTACTGCTTTCAGTAGTTTCTGGGACTTGGATGGCGCATTTATTAGCCAATTTCCGCTTCCCGTCCGATATGATTTCGGAACGGACTTGTTGTCTACATTTAGGCAGAACAAGGCTACCCACATCTTGGATCACATCCAAGAGTGGAGGAGGCAGAAGAGCCTTATAAAATCCACTATCCCTCTTGAGTTTCTTCTAGAGTGGTTCCTTAAATCCACGTTACCCTACATATCTAAGGATGTATCCACCTCAGGAGTGACGAATGAAGAAGAAGCCATTCTCAGGGCCCAGCAACTGGATTTGATTTATTCACAATCTGGGATCTTGTATGAGATTATCCCTAAGGCACTGAGGCCTACGCACGATGTGGAGAATCCTAAGCCTAGACCCCATGCTGATGGTGTGGTTGGGTCCGTTAACTCTCCCACCGTAGAATCTTTGGCTAAGAAACTTCATCAGTTGTCCATCAAGTAGTCTACGATGGAGGCAACAAAGGCTACCCCCTCCCCCAAGAGTGCAAATGTTTTTGCACAAACCTCTCATAAGGGCAATCAGCAGCCCGACGGGAAGAAAAAGAAAGGAAAGAATGGAGAAGGGAACCAAAACAGGAAAAATACCGTGAACAATGTTGATGGGGGAAAGAAATAAAAGAAGAAGTTCAAGTTCTTGTGTAATTTGTGCCATGAGGACCACCTTACTCACCTTTATCCCCTTCTGGATCAATCCCAAAAGCTACTTAAAGCTCAACAACCGGCTGTCCTGAAGGATCCTTTTCCCCAAGGACAGAATTATGCTTCAGCTTCTAATGCAGCAGGGGGCACTCCAAGTGCCCCTGACCCTAATTATATCAACATGGTTCAATATTAGACTTTGTTGCAGACAAGGAATAAAAATTATGAGAAAGAGACTCCTGAGAAGGGTAAAGCTGTAGGTGAAACTTCTAACCCTCTCACAATAGAGAAGCCTGCTGAAACTAAGCCGAACATACTGAAAGGTGTCTTCAAGAATACCTTGCATAACCTTCACGCCAGGGCTGCTTCAAACTACTATGTGGTTGAATATTTATCTCAAACCCCGTGTGCAATGTCAGCTTTAGAGGTGTTACAGAGTTTCCCCGCCCAACGGGTTTCCCTCTTTGCATCTTTAGGAAGCATGGACTCATCGAGTATCATGGTGAAATTTCATTTGTCTGATGTTAAAATTCACCTACCTTACCATGTATCCTTATCAATAGATGTCATCCATGGTGGAAAGACCATTGGAATGGAAGTTGTTGATGAGGGTGCTTCTACATGTGTTATGTCCTTGACCTGTTGGAAAGCTCTCGGATCCTCAGAGTTGATCCCATCAAACACTTTGCTTACTGCTTTTGATGGAAGGTCCTTTCATCCGCATGGTATCCTGTAGGATTTTGAAATTAAGTTGGCAGGCAAAGCAGTGTCTGTTGAGGTAGAAGTGATTGATGCTCCTTTGGACTACAATCTGCTTCTGGGAAGGAACTGGACTTATGCGATGTCCACTATTGTGTCGGTCGTTTTTCGTGTAGTGGTTTTTCCACATGAGGGCAAGTTGGTTACTATTGATCAACTTGATTATACTCGAAAAGGTCGTTTAGAGTCTATTGAGTCCATTGTGCCATTGGATGATCAGGTCAAACCTGCTGCACAGAGCTTGGGGGTTGGAATGTACACATCACTTATGGGCACGTTTGATCTTCCAACCCCGGTTAATTATATTTGTTCTACTAGTGTGGGGAAGTCCATAGTTACGGTTGTCGATAGGACTAATCCTTGGGTTCTCCCATCCCCCCATGAACCGGAAGTGCCCTTATCGGCAGTGGAGGTAGCTTATCAAGATATCACGCAAGCCACTATTGATTCCATTCCAAATCCTCTAACAGTCTCGGAAGATCTGGAAGAATTCTATTTGCCCACATGGGAAGAAAACTCTTCACACTCTATAGATAGTTTAGACATGGTTTTACCTTTTGATGAATCCATTTTGGAAGCCATGAGTGGACAAGGTAAGATTTGTGAGGATATTCATCATCGTTCCTATTTTCTTCCAGAACTAAGCAGAATAGAAAACCAAGAGTTTTGGTTGAGACTATCAGAAGATGTTGATATACCTATCAATCCCTTGCCTAGGGAAGGAATGTTTGCTGAGGGGAATATGGAAAATATTTCCGCCACCATACCTATTAACATCTCTGTGAACCCTGATGCCATGGAAAACATATATATAGGTGCAAATTGCTCTCCTAAAGAGATTTCCATCTATACTGCCCTGTTTAAGGAATTCTACGATGTCTTTGCCTGATCATATGAGGAGATGCTAGGAATAAATCCATCGATTGTTGAACATGAAATCCGAACATATCCTGATGCCAAACTAGTTCGACAAAAGTTAAGACCTGTTAAACCGCGCAAAGCAGCGGCTATGAAGGCGGAAGTTGAAAAGTTGTTGAAGGATGGTTTTATCTATCCCATAGCTTTGATAGAATGGGTATCCAACCCTGTTCCTGTTGATAAGAAGCAAGGGACTATTCACATTTGTACAGACTTTAGAGACCTTAATAAAGCCTATCCTAAGGACAACTATCCCACACCATTTATAGACCATATTATAGATGCTTGTGCAGGAAGTGAGGTGTTTTCGTTTATTGATGGTTTCTCTGAATACAATCAAATTCAAATAAAACCGAAAGAACAACATAAAATTGCTTTCATTTGTCCTTGGGGTACCTTCGTGTACAAGAAAATTCCCTTTGGATTGAAAAATGCTAGGGAAACCTTTCAATGGGCTGTGAGCTTTTCTTTCAATGATATTAAAGCCATTGTCGAACCATACCTTGACGATCTACTTGCACATTCTCGTAAGAGGATTCAACATCCAGATCATTTGTGGTTGATATTTGAGAGATGCAGACATTATAAAATCTGCTTGAATCCCCACAAGTGTGTATTCTTTGTAGAGTCAAGATGATTGCTCGGGTTCAGTGTCTCTAGTAGAGGCATCCAGGTGGATCCATTGAAAGTTGAGGCCATTGTAAATCTGCCTCCTCCTTGTTCTATCAGGAAAATTCAAAGCCTGCAAGGAAAGTATAATTTTCTTTGACATTTTATTGTTAACTATGCCAAGATTACTAAGGGTTTCATGCACTTGCTCAAATAGGACACCCCATTTCTATGGGATGAAACCACACAAATTGCTTTCAAGGCTTTGAAAAAATATTTGTTGTCGGCACCCTTATTGCGTCCTCTATATTATTCTAGGGATTTTATATTATATCTGGCAGCATCTGAGTCGACCATCGGGGTAGTACTAGTCCAGGAGGACGATAAGCTTGTAGAGCATGTCGTTTATTATCTTAGCCGTGCTTTGGCCGGACCTGAACTCAGATACTCCCACGTTGAGAAATTATCCTTAGTAGCTTTTTATGCTGTTTAGAGGTTACGTCATTACATTTTACTGAGGACCACCATAGTAGTGGAGGATGTGAATCCATTTCAATATGTTTTGTCCCGATGCATTGTTGGGGGGGAATTTAACAAATGGATAGTCATTCTCCAAGAGTTTGACTTGGATTTCCAGTCTGCTAAGTCTAAGAAGTCCTTAGTTTTTGCTGAACTTATAGAATAATTTCCTACTAAAGAAGATGTAGCTGTTGAATATGACTCATTCCCAGATGATCACATCTTCTTGATATCCACCTTTGATCCTTGGTATGGAGATATTCTCATATATCTCTAGAGTTTGAAGTATCCTGCAACTTCCTCAAGGGAGGAACGACGTAAATTACACCTTCACACGAAGAACTACCTCATCTTAGGAGATACATTATATCGACGAGGGGTAGATTTCGTCTTACGTCGGTGCATTACCCATGAGGAAGCGGAGATTGTCCTAGATGATTCCCACAGTGGAGCATGTGGGGGTCATTTATCTGGGTTAGCAATGACCTAGAATATATTATGTGCCGATTATTTCTGGCCCACGATCTTTAAATATTGTGTGGAAGCAGTGAAGCGCTGTCATCCGTGTCAGCTTTACACCAGGAAAATGCGGTTACATCCTGCTCCATTATTTACCATTGTCTCGGTAGGCCCCTTCATGAAATGGGGGATTGATTACGTGACATGCAACCTAGCCTCGGCTGGGGGGCATAAATACATTATTGTCGTTGTTGACTATTTTACAAAATGGGCAGAGGCAATGCCTACTTTTAAAGCCAACGGGGAAACATCAGCTTTCTTTGTATTCAATCAGATTATAGCGCGATTTGGTATACCCAAAGTGATTGTCACTGACCATGGCAGTCATTTTCAAAATAACATGATGAAGGAACTGACTACTATGCTCAAATTTAGAAAAGAACATTCATCTTCATACTATCCGCAAGCAAATGGTCAGGTTGAGGATGTCAACAAAACTTTAAAAATTACTATCCTTAAACATACAATTGATGCAGCCCATTCTAATTGGAACATCATGCTATATCCTGCTCTTTGGTCCTACCGAACCAATGTAAAAACTGCTACGGGTTTCTCCCCTTTCCAACTCATTCATGGAGTGGAAGCAGTTACTCCGATTGAGTGTGAAATTACATATTTAAAGATAGTTATTCATGTGTTACCTGATACGACGGAGCTTGAAGAATTTATGGTACATTTAGAACACCTTGATGAACAACATAGAGATGTGTTAACCGCTAATCAAACTCATAAAAATAAGGTCAAAACTCAGTATGATAAATCAGTCAAACCTTAGGTTTTCTCTAAAGGGGAACTTCTCTTTCTTTCAGACCAAGACAAAGAACCCTTGGGGAAAGGAAAATTCAAGGCCATGTGGTTAGGACCTTATGTCATGTTGAAAGTTTTGAAGAAGGGCACATATGAGTTAGTTTATTTTGATGGGAATAAGCTGCCTGAGCCTAGAAATGGGCTCTACCCGAAGAAGTACTATGCTTAGGCTTAGCACTTTTTCTTGTATTTTATTGTATTTATTTTTATGTACATTAGGTTGTCGGTTTTGTTTTTTTGTATTATCTGATGGTTGTTGCATATGTCTTCTGAAAGGTATATAGGGTTCGCTGATGGTGCCAGTTGTCACACTTGTAACCTATCTTTAGCAGCATGGGTTATTTACTCTCCCTCAGGACAGCTTGTTGCCGCAGGAGGTGCTTGTTTAGGTCCTGCTTCTAATAATGTTGTTGAGTATAGGGCTGTAATTGAGCTCCTATGGGATGCTTTGTCACGTGGTATCACCCATCTTGAAGTTCATCTAGACTCTCAGCTAGTGGTCTCCCATCTCAATCGAGCTTATCAGGTACAAAATCCTATTCTATTATGTCAGTTCATGCAAATTCGGTTACTGGAAATAAATTTTGAAGTTATTATATTCAATCACATTCCATGAAATCAGAATCACTTGACTGATGCATATGCTAATTACATTTTATATTGGAATCTAGCACACATTTCATAAAGATATACAGCACACATATAAAAAAAAAGTGTAAATAAACCACCAACAACAACACTATATATATATATGCAAAATATCTGTCCAAAGAAAGGTCAAGTCTGATCCCCAGATCCCGTCATATACAAAATATACAAAAATGTGGATCGTAGTCCATCAAACTGTCCTATATCTATGTAGGACCACCCTGGTCACTTGGACCACCTTGGACCCCATGGTCCCTCTGTACTCTGGCTTCCTCAGCCTCTTCGGCTTCGACAGCCTCCATGGCCTCTATATACACAAGCACCGCTTTGACCACTCGCCTGAAAAGACGTAACCAGACCGATGGAACTCCAACAATGAACTCCTGCATGGTAGTCGGGATATGCTCTGTCTACAAGGTAGGTACTATTTGGGTCAGTCTGGCCATCTTCCCCTCTAGCACCTTGATCAGTCCCGGGTCTTCACCTATGACAAGACGAACAAACATGCGTGGATGTCCCTCAGGGAGTACTGGTCCAATATCTACATTTTGATACATTTATAGGATTAATACTTGTACATATGTAAATATCTATCATTTTAAAATTCAGAAAAATTTGAAAAATGATAAAAATTAAAAATTATTTACCTAGCTCTCCCCATGCTCCTCCGGGAGGGAGGAAAAGGTCTGGGTCACCTCGAAAGTCCATGCTGGCATATGGAAACTGCTCTAGTGCCGGTAGCTATCATTCCCAACAGGTATAGAAATCATCATCATATACACTATGTACTGTGTCTCCTCCTCCTTGATGGAGGAAGATGTCTCCCCACCTGCTCAGCCTCGGCTGATGTGGAGATCGGACCGGTAGAGGTATGGCAGGGCTCAACGTTAGTACTCTCTCAAAGAAGAAGGAAACTAATATGCTCGCACAACCAAAGTTTTTTCATCTTCCTCTCTTGCAATCGGACAGTTGTCTCTTCATGATAGGGACAACTCCCGAACACCAATCATAGAGAGCACCACGAAAACAGTCCACTGCCAGCCTCATTTGGTTCTGTGTAGCCAAATGTAAAGAGGAGGATCCTGAAATCCTCACAATGGTGCTTGCAAGTACCTATAGAGTAAAGTCACGGATATGTATAATAGGGACACAGCTCCCTCTCTTTTGAGTACCCAGTGTGCAAAACACATCTATGTAGTTCTGAACACTTAAAGGGTCACCGCCCCGGCCAGTTCCCTCTAAGTTAACTGGTGCTCCTTGACATGACAGACCAGTAATGAAATACATGTCCTCAGTAGTAATCTCCAAGGTTTCACCCTGTAGGTTGAACATCCCCAAATCATGGTCCCAATAATTTATCATGAACTCAAGTAGGTGGACATTGGCCCACATGGGTGATGTGCAAAAGAATTTTAGTAGCCCACTCATTCGTAATGCATGTATAGTGGGCGCACTTTGGAGCGCTGCTTGGTCCATTATTCCATGCTCCCTTTCCCTCCATTCTAGAACCATATTTTCACCTAGCAAAACAAGTAATTTGATTCAGTAATTTCATAGAAAAATTCTAAAATTTTTGCTCATATTTAGCTTTTTATCCTTCATGCAGTACACATGACTGTCTAGTTAGACATGTCACGTACTGTACGCGACTGTCTATATAGGCAACTCATGTACAGAACGCATGTATGTGAGTCTTCACATTGGCAACCTGCATACACGCCGTGACATGCTTCAGGATACTTTTAAACATGAAATTCGGACTCTAAATTAATAATTACTAGGATCAAAATGAAGAGCTCAGGGTGTAGGCTTACCTGCAACTTGCATAATTCGATTTCATCAATTGGATTGTCCACAATGATCGAACAAAGGTAGAGGGAATAACTTGCTTTTTATGGCTAAAAATTCCAAATGCTGAGTTCTGTTTTTTATTTTCAACTATTTATAGAAATTGTTATTTCTCTAAGTGGGTTTTTTCTATAGTTTGAAATTCCATTCAACTAATACCATATTTCTTTTTGCTTTGAAATAGGTTTTCCACCATTATCAAGTGTTAATGCTCCAATAGGGTGGTTTTGTTATTTCCAATACATTTTTGGCATCTTTATTCAATCCACATTCACCTTAGCATTCAACATTTTGCCATGGACTATGGTATTCTAAACCATTAGTTCCCTGTTTTTACCATTGTTCTTCCGCGGATAGGACCCTTTTTTAATGAGTATCTTCCTTTCAAGCCTATGTTGTTCTTTGTTACTCATGCCGCAACTCTTTCAGGTATAGGGGTATCCTCTTAGCTATTTTTCATGCCATATAGAGCTTCTTTTGAATCTCTTTTTACAAGCTATCCCTTTATAGGACTCCCTGCCCTTATGGAGTTTCTTTAGGCCCAGGTCTGACTCCTTCAAAACAGACTTGACTGCCGAGTTAACTCATCCATCCAAGCTTGTTAAGAATATGTGAACAGGCATTCGCATTGGTGGTAGGTTATCTCTTTCTCAGACCATGCAGAATACTACGAGAAAGGATCGCTCTCTTTTCTTTTTGAATTGAGAAGAGTATTCTCAGGTATAGGTTTAGCACTTTTCTGAACCTGAGGGACTAAATTTACGGAAAAGGAACACCCGATATGAGCTTAGTTTTCTCTTTTTCGTGCTCTGGACCTAAACATGAATTTTTTTTTGAGTGTACTTTGTGCCTTTGTCATGCTTGTTAAACACTTAAGAACAAAGCAACAAGTTTATTGTTGTAAGTCCCATTTCTCGTAATCAAATGGATCTTTCCGAGTGATATTGCTTTCCTTCACACTCGTAAAACTCAAGCTATTTTATGTTGTTTTGGAAGGAGCATTTGGTAGGTGGTAATTTAACTTTTTTCGGACCTCCCTAACTAAATACGAAAAAGGTTCACCTTTTCTTCTACGGAAGTTAAGAGAGTTCTTCTGTGGTATGTTTTATACTTTTTCAGCCTCAGGAGACTAAATTGGATGAAAAAGGACCCCCCTGGAGTCTTCTTTGGAGTTTTCAGACTCTCTAAATGTGAAAACACTAACTGAGCATGTACTAGTTCGGGCTCATTAAATCCACGAATCAGTGACACTATCAATCATTATTTTCCCCTCTCTTCAAGCTTGTTAAAAAATGAAGAGGGATCCGAGTTAACTTTCCTGGACTTGTTAAAATTTAACAGGGAAGGTAAGGAAGAAGTTTTATCTTGTTTTCAGTAGTGGCAGCATGTCCTCCTTGAACATAGCACTCTTTGTATTTTTCAATATCCATGTTTCAGTGATCACTTTTTGTTTAGCTGTTACTTTGAGTTTGCTACTCCTCCTCCTGTTCGTTATACCTGGGGAATCTGATAATGTCTCCTACATGACAGATAAGTCTAGTTGTTCTATTTTAACCGCTACCTTGGGTCATCTCTCTGTCGTGCTCATTGTTCAAGGATTTTACCCAATGTTTGATCTATATCTTGATCCCATCATTGTTATATCTATTATCTATTGTGTTTCCCTTCTGTTACCCAGTTCCTAGTCGCTCTTGTGATCCGTTGGAGGATCTATTTCCTTCCTTATCACATCTTGGTTCCATTTCAGTACTTTCTGAAGACGAAGACCTAGAGTTTTGACGATCGTACCTCAATATTCACTTCCCTCATTGGTGAATTCCTTTTCTTTAGTTGTTAATTATTACTTATTGATTGAAAAACTGTTGAATTCCTTCCATGTTCGACTTCAACCTACTTTTATTCACATGGCTGGGATTGTACTAGTTCTTTGGGATAGTTTATGAAGACCTTAGTTCCTCACCTATGGACTAAGTTGAGCAAGATTATGTTCTATTCATATACAAATCTTCTATATCTTTCAAGGCTCATCATTCTTGAATATTGTGGCTTCGATCCACCTTTGTAATATACGTGGTTTCATACCCGTATCATATGATGTACTCAAATATTGTAAACGAGCTAGTGTTTCAGTAAATTGAACATAGCATCCTCAGATATGACTTTGTATATGACATTACTATGTATTTGTTTCAGGTACTATCTCTGCTCCAATGGATTTCTGAGTTCTCCAAAGATAAATATTATAATGTATTTTGGCCATTGTTTCCCTCTGACCTCACACATTAGGGTGCATCTGTTATCCACCTGAATGGCACCTCTCCGTCCGAGTGCCGACATTCCTTATGTTGGCACACAAAAGGACATTTATGGATTGAGGGTTGCCTAAAAC
>LPNX010579421.1:368996-382796 GCA_001517045.1 Pseudotsuga menziesii
CTTCTTCATTCATAATAGCATCATTTCGTATCCAAATGCTAGGATGGATAAGAGGTTCTTCAAGAGTTGAGTCCTTCGTATTCCTCATCACTTGAGGGATCTTCTTTGTATGGTGAGATCTTGATCTTCAATTGCTCCCATCTTCTATTCTATTCTTATGAGTCAAGCTTCTTCTTCTTCTCAAAGTCTTCTAAAAGTAATCACTCCCTTCTGGCACACATTCCTTGCATGAATGAATCCCATGATCCTAGGAGGCTATTCAAGGTGGCTATCACCACTTCTGCATTCTTCACTTCTTCTTTTACCTCTACAAGTTGTTCTTTGATTTGAGAAACCCTAGTAAAGTATGATTGTATCATATTTGCATTATGGATCTTCACATTCTTCAACTGATTTCTTAAGGTCATATTCCGATCTATGTTATTCCCTTCAAATAGCTTAGTCAAGGAATGAAACCTCATCGGTGTCTTTAGGGAAGACACTTGTGGTATAAGTTGATCCGTGACTGAATTAGCAATGATCTTCTTGGCCTTGACCAAGTTCTTCTTGAGTAAGGATTTGAGCCTCATCTCCCTCTAGAACTAGAACTTCTCTACTCATGTAGGTGTCCCATTCATTTTCTGAATATAGTGGAGGGAAGCTCCCGGAACAAAAAGCCCTAGTTTTCCAATTTCTTCCACAGAAATGCATGTTACTTTTTTTGTGATATTGCCCAAATTACTACTCCTCTATGTCTGAAATTTCTCACTGAGGTAACCTCGCATGTCCCTGATCAATAAACATAGTTTTCATTAGAATTGGTTTCACCAATTGGGATTTATGATCCTTTTCCCAAGGTGACCTGTTACAAGATTGTACAGAACAATGAATTTGTACAGCATGCCACATGTCACTGGCTGATCTTATGAATCTGATATTTGGACCACCGAAATTAAAGTATGTGTCCTTTTTGGAACATCTTTAGGAATTCCATTTGGACCTCTGTAGCCCAATATATTGCAATTCTCCCCAGGTGTCCTGTTTAGGGATGAATTCTAGAAGAGGTTGGAATCCTAACTTGGAGGGATCATAGCTCCCAAATATAGTGAATATGAGGCTTATTTTTGGATAAAATCATCATCCAGACTGTGTATTTATCCCTTGCAATTTTCAGCACCTGAACCTTCGCCAATAGTGGGATATAGAAAATGTACCAAAACGTAGCAGTTTTAGTATTTAGGGCTTTTCAAGCTCGGGGTCAAACTAGGGTTTGACTTTCCCAGAGTTTTACTCTACCAAATTTCTTGATCCAGGTCTCTAATCTTTGGTTTTGATGAGAAGAACAATCGTATGTTGGGCTCACTCAAAAATTCCTCTTTTGTAGAAAGCCCTAATTTCCACATAAAAAACTGAAAATGCTTGAAATCGAAATTTCCTTCGACACAAAGATGCGCCCTTCAATGGAGACTCAGCCTAGCATAATTTTGTTGATGTATTATGGAGAGAGACCCAAAAAGTAAGAATACCTGGCTTCTATAGCTACACAATATCTTCTTCTCAGGTTATCTTTGATACCATGTTAGTTTTTCGACATTCAAGCTAGCATTATGATCTTAGGATATTTTAACTGAGAGAATAACAAGCACAACAATAAAACATAAGCACAACACAAGAGACAAGAGACACAAAGAGTTTTCCTCAGGGAAACCATAAAGGATAAAACCCCATAACTTCCTCAGAGATAGAATCAACACAAAAGGTAAAACCAGAAAACAGTAAGATCATCTCCCGACAGCTGCAGTCTCTCTCTCTCTCACTGAGAGAGATTCTCCTCTCTCACTCATGTGCCCCAATGAGTGAGTTTGTTTGTTTCAAGTGAAATAAATAGAGAGGCTCACTCTCTATTTATATTCTTTCATTCACTTGAAGTGCACTCCAACATGTCAGCCTCACTTAACAATTACTTACTAGAGCCGACATCTCTAGTAGTGTCTAATGATTCTAGTGCCCCACCACTTGTGGGGACTTTTCCTCCTCTGACCAATAGGAGGATAACACAATGGTGGGGACTATTTCCCCGACTTACAATGAATCACCTAGGTTTGAATTCACTAGGATATTCTAATAACCCAAGGGCCCCACAACTGTGGGGACTTTAACCCTTGACCAATAGGAGGGTTACCCACAATGACTTGACATGACTTTCTTATTATAGAAACTTCCCGGAATAAAAATCGTGGTATGACATGACTCAAATACATTAAAATACATCCTTGAATAAACATCAGGTTACAATACATAATAAGTATGGATTAATACATTTCAAAGTTACAATTACATCAACACCAAGGATCATACTTGAAGAGGGAAAATCCACACCACCCATGGATTGCATTATTTACCCCCAGCTAATTGGAAGCCTGCTATACTTGACACATTCATGACATGATATTTTTTATGCCATTAATTTTGTATCAAGATACATACATAAGCCTCATGAGATCCATTGGAAGGAATCCAAGAGGATCCTTCAGTACATTTAGGGGACAAGATCCTACGACATTCACTATGCTACAGATTTTGAGCTAGAGCTGGTTAGTTATACAGATTCATATTGGGTAGGGGATTCCATAGATTTGAATTCCACTTCCAAGTATATATTTATGTTTGGTTTTGGCATCATTTTCTGGTCTAGCAAAAAGAAGGCTACCATTGCACAGTCTTTAGTAGAGGCCAAATACATGGGAGCAGTGAATGCTTACATCCAAGATGTTTGGTTCCAAGGCATTATTTTAGAGTTTGATATTGGTAGTGCTTTGTCCATAGTCATATTTTGTGACAACCAAAGTGATATCAATATCTCCATAGATATGATTACCAGAAAGAGGACCAAACATGTTGAGATACACATGCACTACATCAGGCAGTTGGTGCATGGCAGGACCATTGTTCTGTAATACTTCCCTATAGATGAGCAGATTGCAAATATCTTCACCAAGAACTTTACTAAAAAAAAATTCACTTACCTCTGTTCACTATTGGAGGTCATTTCATCAAGGTGATCAATTACTTCTTTAGTGTTCAACATGAGGGGGGCGAGGTTTGAGCATTTTAGAGTTAATTTATTGTACACAGTGACCTATGGCCTTTGTTTCTGGTGCCAAGGAATTTCATGCATTTAATTTTACTCATCCTGTGTATAGCTTAAGGGGGGGTGTTAAAGTCATTATCCAACCCACACACCTATTTTGGTCAATTTTTTCTTAATTAACCACTATCCTAAGTTTATTGACTCAATTGGAATAATAATCAGAACACCCTGATATCACCATGAGCACACCCACACCCTCCTTCAATTAAGGAGGCCAACTAAGCCTTATCCTTCAATCATGGAGGTGAATTAGGATTTCTCCTTCAATCAAGGATCAACTATGGGGTGATCTGAGTGTCATAAGTGTACCAAATAGTTAACTGAATGTTGTTTTTACTAGCAATCAGTTAATATGAGTTGTAAAGGATCCTCCCTCATCTCATTATCTATTTTGGGTTGATTTGAGTGAGCTGGAGTGAGTTAATGCACCTCCAACAACTTCTGATGACTAGTATCAATTTAGTTCACTTCATTAGAGCTGACTGGAGTTATTTATGCACTACCACCTAATGATTGACATGCAGTGACATGTACTTGAGTTACATTCAGTTAGACTCAGTCATTCATTGCACTCTGATTCAATTAGGAATTAGTTAGAGTCAATCATGGCTAGATTAGTGGTTAAGTGGTGTGTTCAGCATGGCTAACAAAATGCACTAAAACGGCCATTGAGACGGTTTTCAATATTGATTGGTTACATTCTCCTTAAATTAAACTCTTATGGCTTGATTCGTATATTCGCTTCATCAATCCAACCCTTATGACTTGATGAAAGTGGAGCTAGTTTCATTCTCTCTGTGGGGAAAGTCGGGGTAATTCGACCAAAGATTCACTAGATATAAGAAGGTGATAAACCGATAGTACATAATCTCTTGACTCTCTAAAATTGCTACACCTACTCGCTTATTCTTTTTACGGTGAGAAAGCAAGCAACCTTCATCTTGAAGAATAGAGCATACTTGCCCTTTAATTTATTGAAGAACAGAACGCGTATTGACTCTGTCGCTTGAAAATGGATGATATATACGAGAATAGAAGTAGCGATAGAATGTGCTCAAAGGAACATTGACAGGGTTTTCGCAATATGTATAAGATGCGCTTCTCAAACTGGATCTACAGCTTTCTCTTTCTCTTCTCTTTGACTGAAAAGATTGAGCTACAGCCGCTAAACTACAGCCCCCCTTCTTATGGGTAAAAGTCGAAGGGAAAGGGATAAATTGCCTAGGGATTTATTAAATCTAGGATGAACCACTTTTTAGAGCACTTATTGGTTGGCCAGATCTAGTTGCTATTATTATTACTCGGTGATAAAGCAACCCTAACCCTCATTAGGTCAGGTTCATTAGAAGCTAGGTTAAATAGTATTGTCTTCTCTTGATTGGAACTCACTTGATCAGTGGTACTTCATGCTTCATGGGAAGATGGATGACATTTACATATATCTTTTCTCTTTACTGAAAGCCCGAACTGACAGCCCGGATGAGCCAAGGGGTTAACTGGAAGTGGTGATAGAACACGTTATAAGGGCAATTTAGACAGTTTTTTACTTTCACTTAAGCCTTACTTCTCTGCTCAACCTTCCTTCATTTAAGTGCGAGCATTGCATTGGTGAGCAATAAAAACTGGTTGTATCTTCCTTCTACCCCTAGGGACGGCCTAGGATGACTTCATGTGTTTCATATGAGCTTCCTTAAAATGTGCCTCGTTAGTAACCTTTTAAGCTTTCTTAATTATGAATTTAACCGTATACCAGGGGCAGCATCCATGGTGCATTATACATAATCAAGAGGGGATACATCCAATCTTTCTCTTTCAAGTGCTAGTGTATTTTAACCAGCCCTTAGTAACCAATCCCATTTGAGTGAACGACGTGTAAGTAAGCATCCTCCATAGTTCAGGGTAGGATACCTACCTATGGCATTTATTTAATAATTGACTTGCCTCATGATCGAGCATTTTTCTACAATTTTGAAAAAGCTGGACTCTGTAAGGCAGGACACCCTACCCTAATTGATCGTTTCGATACATCTATCAACTTGACTGTAAGGAAGGACTTTAAATTAGACTCAGGTCAGGCATACTTGAGTAAGTTAGAACCCAAAGGGCATATTCAGGTCAGACACAGATTTTGGTAAAGCAGATTCAGGTCAAACAGGCTCAGGTGAAGCAGGCTCATCAGGTAAGGTATATTCAGGTAAAGCAGATTTAGGTAAGATAGGCTACCAAAATAACATATATGATTACTATTACTGACTCACTAATATGGGTCTAACCACTTTCATCGAAGTGAGCAGGAGCAGCTGGTACTGACCTAATTGCTTTCCTTTAAGTAACGAGTGAGCAGTCATAAAGTGTGTCAGAAGGTTAATAAGGTAAGGACCATTCGTTTCAGACAGACTTGGGTCAGACAGACTTGGGTCAGGCAGGCTCTGGTCAGGATAGGTTCAGGTAAGGTAAGCTCAGGCGAGGCAGATTCCAGGTGAGACGAAGCAACACCCATCCATTCAATTCAAATGACCTCTATTGAATTCAAATTGTCTCCATTCCATGCAAGTTTGCATGACATTGTATTATTGATTATATAGAGTTGCAACCTCCTATTACAGTACTGTTGTGTCATTTAATGCCTAAATTTTCGTGCATCTGTTGTAAGTTTGTGCTTTGTCTCAATATTGATGTGACATAATTTAATAATGATTGGAAACAATTTAGTGATGAATGTAGGAAAGTCCCACCTTTTGATAATTTCATTAGAGATTCTCTTCAATTCAAGAAAGGAGGAAATTTGAATACATGACCTCCTATTAATCATGAATTAAATTACAACATGGGAAAATTAATCATTCCTTCCTTTGATTGTTCCTCACAAATTTTTCTGTAGTGCTTGGTTGCAAAAATTAAGTGTATATTTTCAATTAAATCCTATGGTTGAATAAGATACATTGAAAATGGTAATTTTGCATCTTGAAGGAGAAGACAGTGATTGGTGTTTCCATGGTCTTAGAACCTTCATTAATGATCAAATTTTATATTATGAGGGTTTCGTTGATGCATTGATGGATATATTTGAGAGGAAATACCTTGAACTTCCTTTCAAAGAACTAGTGCAATTGAAGCAAGTAGGAACTCCTGAAGCATGTATGTTAGAATTTGAGAAGATTTAACTAATGGTTGATAATGTATATATGGATAGTTTGGTTTTATTTTTTACTAAAGGATTGAAATAACCTTGGAGAGGGCTAGTGAAATCCCACAAGCCAACCACATTGAAGGATGCCATGAACTTGACAAGGGATTTTAAGAATGCATTGCCAAGAACCAAGTACCCTTCCAAGCCAAATTTCCCTTCAAAGTTCAAGGAAGATAAGAAACCATGGAAAATGGAATCATCTACCAAATAAAATAAAGGAATACAAAGCAAAGAAGAACTTATAATAAAGAAGCTATGTCTCACATGCCAACAACCTTGGGATCTGGGACATAGATTTGCAAAGGGGAAGGAGTACTACATTAAAGTATTTTCTGAAGATGAGGATGAGGAGGAGGAGGAGGAAGAAGAAAAAATTACACCCCTAGAAGAGGGGTATGAAACAACATAAGAATAACATCCCACCCCTGATATAGGAAAAATTGCAGCTCTCTCTAGTGTACCTAGATTCCAAACCTAGACGGTCAAGGGAAGCATACAAGGAAAAAATTCACAGTTCTAGTGGATGGTGGAGCCACTTACAACTTCATAGATGTAGCTTTGGTAGAGAGGAGAAAGTTACAAGACAAAAATTTTGATGGTTTCATATTCATCCTTTCAGGTAACAATTTTATGGACTCCACTAAATGGATTCCAAATCTTCAAGTTACTTTAGGAAATATTACTGTCACTAACAATTTTTATGTAGTGAATGTGGATGATACAAATGTGGCTTTGCGATTAAAATGGATGTATTATTTACGGTATCCTACAGTGAATTATCAAGTCCATGAAATAACGTTCAAAAATTTAGAAGGGAAACCCATCTTGTTGAGTGGAATGCACACTTACGCAAGTCAAGGGGTGTCCTCTCACTACATGAGGTCTATTTTGAGGCATGGAGACATAGAAAGGGATGATCAATGTTTAATTACATCTGCTAAACCTCACTTTAATATTTCCAGTTGTCCTAAGGAGATATAGAAACCAGTGAGTAAGTATGAGAATGTTTTTCGAGACCTTCCCTGACAGGGATGATTTTAGGGGCGAATTTTAGCCCAGTGGGCTATTTTTCCATGTTTTTCTCCCAAAAAAGATCCACCATTTTGCATTTTTTGAAGCCCTGTTTCACCCAATTTTGAGCGGTAAAATTTTTTCACCCTAAAAATCACCAAATTATTATATAAACGATATAAAATCCTTCGAAATTAAAATATTTTAAAAAAAATATCGCCAATCATTTTATATTCGCCAACATTTATACACTTTTAAATAAGTATGGTTCTGTTGAGGCCTGGAAAATTGCAGGCAACAACAGTAAGGGATTCTCCCCAGTCAACGTTCCCAACTAGCCCGTGATTTTTTGGTGTAGGGAATCCATCCGGTTTGCGGTCCGGCTACCGTAGGTCAAGTAACAAAACAAAGGGTTTTACCGGTTACGGCCCGATCCACCGAGTTTTTTGTATTTTGACTTAAATTATGATATGCACGTGCCTAATTAACAATGCGGGGTGATAAAAATGCAAAGAGTAGTCACAATGTGATGCGCAGGTTCTTACCTTTCATCTTAGAACTCACAAGCATATAAACCATACAAACAGTAATAAAATAAAACTAACTAAACTATCTCTAGAGAGATGGATTAATTCATGAGTAAGGAAATACTGTTCAATTGTTATGGAAAATCACAGGTAGCTGTTCTTATAACCAAACATATAAACAGAATTAAGAGTATACATGACAAGATAGCTCATCAACAATTAAAACATCCAATTACTCACAGTGGAAGAACACCATAAAAATACTGAAGAATCTTCAGACAAGAACATAGGTTTAAGAAATTAGAACACTCTTACAGCTAATGAGACACAGCTGAAAACGAAATAGTTCACATTCAACATTGCTCATTTAAACACATTGAGCCATTCCACATAGCACTTTCTCCAAATGGTAAAATTTTCACTTTCTGGTTTGTAAAACGAAGTAGTTCCTCTTACAAGGAAAATTTTTACAAGTTTGCCAGGGAAAAATCCATTTCTAAGTTCTACTTTGAAATATTTAAACTACAACGGCTGACGCTTGGGATGCCCCCCAAACATATGACCTTTCAGTTCCCCAATGCTTCATATTCCTCTATCTTTTATGCGCATGCTCATGATTGGCTGGGTAACTGCCAGACCTTTCAGAGCTGCTCCTTTGTCACCATTCCTTTTGTCTTTTCCTTCATTTGTTCTTCTTGTGATCTTGCTATTTTCGGCTCTACCTCCACCAAACGGCCCGTTATGCCTTCACGCCGCGGTAGTCTGAAAACATCTTTTGAGTCCACCTGCGAGTCAACAAAGTGTATCATTAATTGGGACTGCGCTATAAAACAAATCCACAAATTATACCAACTGAAATGGCCAACCCAAAAGAAATGGCCAGGTGCACCACCATTATTAGAATTTTATCAAACGCCGACACCACTATTTTCTTTATCCACGGGTTTGCAAAAAACCACCAACAACAGGAAACAAGGACTCATCGGTCGCTCAAAATACCAACATCGAAAGGGTAGCTCATTCACAGCCGCAATGGTGGATTCTGACAAGAATGGGTACTACGAAATACTTTGGGCATGTCGAAAGTTGGAGGAGTTTCGACATCGGAAGACAAAAGCTTTTCCTAGCCGCAACAACGAAAAAGAAAAAACTAAAGACACACGACCCATGGGCGGGAAAATTTCTAAGTCGGAAGTCAGAGGGCTTTACATCGAAAGCCAAATGAATTTCCCAGCCGCAACGACGGAAAAGGAAAGGTTAAGGATACGTGACTCGTGGGAGGGAAAACTCTCCATTGGAATTCAGAAGGTTTTATGCTTCGGACGCTAAGCCGCTTTGGGAGCCGCAACGACGGAAGGGAAAAGGGAAAAAAGCAGCCGATTTAACATAGTGTGACGCTCGATTTAACAGAAAAAATAAGTTCTTGGAAGCTTTTTTAAAACAAAAAATCAGCAAAGGTTTAAAACCAATTTTACTTCCGAAACCGCGGACTCAGAGAACAAAAGATCCGATTTATTACTGGCTAGTAAACCAAACTCACATCTGCGATCAATCACAAAATTCAAATATAGGCAACCTCTAGAACAGGCTGAAAATCAATCTGTAAAATCATTCGAAAATAAAATCCGACCAAAAGGTTCAAGGATCCAATGATTACAAGCAACGCTAAATCATGAGGAGGGGCCCAAAATTTAAGAAATTTGGGGAGAACGGTTGCAGCTGCAACAATTGGCGATTACCTGGTGAACCTAGATCTCTGGGCGATTATTCTTTGAGTGATAGACTGTTTAACAACAAATTCATCTATTAAATTCTTCCAGCTATCTAGATTTCTCAAATGACGGATGTGTATACCTTTAATCGTTGATGATAGTCCAATTTGGGAGAGTGGAAACCAATATTTTCAAGTCCAGATAACTCTGTTGAGGTCAGAGGATGAGTTTCATTATTAATTTTGTCTTCAGGTAGCTGATAGCTTGGACACCACAGGATTGTAGCATATGGTAAACAGAAATATTCATTTGTTCCTCATTCCCATGCCACTTTACCACTTTTTGTGCTTCTGGACTTTTGTCCCTTTTTATATGAGTCCTCCTGCATGCCTTTCTTACTGAATTTTAATTCAGGATCGTCTATCCCATACTGTCCTTTTGTGTTAGCGGTGTACTTCATGTTTCAGCTCATGGATGGAGAGGATCTTCCGGCAATTTAGTACTTATGATTCATTATCTGCTTTGATGTATGATGCTTTCATAGGAGTTTTCTTACTCTTATTTGCTTTTTGGCATTCGTTTCCTGGCATGGGATCATTTATATTTAATATACTGTTCACCCTGTTCCTTTCCATGGGTCTTCTGTTGTCACTCCTTAGAACATGTTAAGTGTGATGTGGATGGAGCCTCAACATAGTATTCCAAAATTTCCGAATCCGGTTTAGTTCACAGGGGTTAAGCAAGACTTCAATGCACACAGAGGTTATTTGAGAAAATGGCTAAACTGGAAGAAATTCTTTTAGCAACACACAGTCTGAGACCCAATTTTTTTTTATCATTCCCAAACATTTTGATGTTCCCCATGCAACCGTGGGTTCATTCCCTTTATTGGAATCAAGAAAAACAAACTAAAACAAACTGAAAAACATGACTCAAAAGACAACCAAACAGATTAATTATATACAAGACAGAAGAACTCAAAGAACCTCAGGAAAAATAAGGCTTGAGAACCAAACCATTCACTGGTAAGTTCTCTTCCCACCCCTGTAGATCTTGCAACTTATAAGTAGAAGGGCCAAGCTTTGCTGCAATCTGAAAAGGGCCTACCCACAACTGCTGGAATTTAGTGTGCTTTCCTTTCTCATCATGGGGGTGATCCCATTTGAGGACTAAGTCTCCTACTTCAAAGTCTTTTGTTCCAGATTTATGTTTGTCGAACCATCTCTTTACTAACTCTTGATGTTGCTTCAAGCGTTCCCTAGCTTTAGATCTAGCCTCTTCTGCTTTCAGAAGATTGCATATCCTCATCTGCAAAACTTCATTCTACGACCCTTTGGACTCTTGAGCTATTATGGAAGAGGGTAGCATGATGTTGGGGGGAAGAATGGCTTCTTTACCATATAAAAGGGTATACGGTGACACTCCTATCACAGAATTGGGGGTGACTCTATCGGCCGAAAGGGCGTTTGGTAGCGCTGAGTGCCAGCTCCTCTGGTTTTCTATTACAGTCTTCTTTAAAATCCTAATTAGATTTTTGTTAGTGCATTCAGTGAGGCCATTTCCTTGTGGATAGTAATTAGCAGAATAATGCAATTTTATCCCTTTATAATGAGCAAAAGAAGTTAATTTAATTGATGAAAAGTACATAGCATTATCAAAATCTAATGAAACTGGAACTGCAAACCTGGTCATGATGTGGTCCTGCATGAAACTGATGACCTCGTCTTGATTTATTTTGCGCAGCGGGATAGCTTCCACCTAGTGAGTGAAATAATCGGTTGCAGTTAGAATGTACTTGTGTTGTAGGGAGGAATTTGGTTTTATTTCTCCAATGATATCCAACCCCCATTGCTCGAATGGTTCTGTGATCATCACAAGATTTAGGGGTGCTTCTGCTTTAGGTTGTCTCCCACTACACCTTTGGAAAATATCACACTTCCTAACATGTGCGTGTGCATCTTTGAAGAGCGTAGGCCAATAGTAACCTGCCCTGAGGATTTTGTGGGCTGTAGTATCTCCTGAATAATGTCCCCCAGTAGGACCGTCATGCAATTCTGACATTACTTTCTTTGCATCTTCCTTTTCTAAGCATCTGAGAAGAACCTTGTCATAATTATTTCTGAATAATACTCCTTCAACAAGTTGATAGGAAGCTGATTTAAGACGTAGTGCCCTTCTTTTCTTGGAACTCCAATGTTTTGGCAATAGCCCTGCTTGTAGGTAATGCACAAGGTCTCTATACCAAGACTTGGGAGCTGTAAACAAAGGACATACCTCCATTACATGTAATTCGGCTTCATTTTCTCGGGCGTGTTCTTCATTTTTTCCATTTTCAATCATCTGTTTGCATAACCCTTGTCCTTTAACTATAGATGCTGGCTTGAATTCAAGGTCGTACTCTTGAAGATTCATTACCCAGTCGCCTCTTCTTTCTCCTAACTCCTTATGTACAAGAAGAGACCTTACAGCTGGGAAGGGGACGATCACCTTGGTTCTACTTTTTAAAATATAAGGGCTGAATTGCTTTACTTCTTTGAATATAGCATAAGCTTGTTTATCAACAACTAGGTAATTCAATTCATCCCCCTGTAGACCAGTACTCATAAAGGATATTGGGAATTCATCCCCCCCTATCTTCCTTTTGGGTGAGCACAGCTGCTAGTGAATCATCGGATGCAAAGGTATACAAGATAAAATCTTTGTCAAAATCTGGGCTTTTCAGGGAGCGTGTGTGTGCAACAGTAGTTTTTATTTTGCTGAATGTGCTCTTCTCAATTTCAGTCCACTTGAATAGTGCATTTTGCTTTACCATCTACTGCAACGGCTTTACAATTTGAGCAAAATCAGGCACAAATCTTCGCATGAAGTTTATTGCTCCCATAAATGATTGCATCCCCTTTTTATTATGGGGCAAGGGGATTTGTTCAATAGCCTTAATTCTTTCTGCATCTATAGAGATTCCTTTCTTCAAAACTATGTGACCCAGCAACTTGCCCTTCGTGACAGTGAACACACACTTCTTAGGATTGAGTGAGATGCCATATTTTCGACAGCGTTCAAAAATTTGCCTTAAGTGAAACACGTGCTCTTCTCTTCTCTTCAAGAATATTGTAATATCATCAAGGTATACTACAACACTTTGGCCAATCAATCCATGGAAAGCTATGTCCATAGCCCTCTAAAATGTTGCTCCAGCATTTATAAGCCCAAAGGGCATTCTCCTATAGGAAAAGGTTCCCCATTTGGTCCTGAACGTGGTCTTCAATCTGTCTTCTTCGGCTACTAATACTTGATTGTAGCCAGAGAAACCGTCTAATAATGAAAATAGTTCAGAACCTGAGACCATTTGAAGCAATTGCTCCATGGGTGGCACAGGATAGTTATCTTTGTTGGAAGCACGGTTTAGATTTCTGAAATCCACGCATAATCTGATTTCTCCAGATTTTTTTCTTACTGGTACCAGATTTGATACCCACTCAGAGTGTCTGACCTTAAAAATGATTCTAGCATCCAATAATTTCTTCACTTCACTCTGAATCAGCGGTTCCAATTTTGGATGCATTTTTCTTAAAGGTTGCTGATACGGCTTGATGCTGGCTTTGATGGGGACAACATGCTTAATGATGCTGGTGTCATATGTTTTCAGATCTTCGTATGTCCAGGAAAAAACATCTTTATATTGTCTAAAAAGAGTGACGAACTTATCTCTTTCCGCTGGTGAACAACGTTTGCCAAGGTTCACAAATTTAGGACTCGCCTCAGTCCCTAAATTTATCAACTCAAACTGTAGAGATGAGCTGTGAGTCTTCACGTTGGTTGGTCTTTTGAACTTTTCATTTAAATAAAACATCCTTTCCAACGTTTTGACTCCTTTAGGGATGAAATTGTCATATTTCATCTCAGCTTGATGTTCTTCATCATCTATAATCGCCCCTTTGAACACCTCGTCATTTGTTAAGCATTCTATGATCTACTGATCATCGTCGAACACTCGCAGGTTGGTGATCATATCTGGTACTGAGGGCCTGAAAAGCAATTTGACAGAGCATCGATTATTAGTGGGTACAAGCCTAGCGGCTGATGTGGCCAACAAATCAGCTGCTGCATTTTTAAGTCTTGGAATTGACATAATATTGAATGCATTAAAACATTTAAGCAGGTCCCATACCTCATTTTGGTAAGATTTCAAGTGAGGGGAAACACAATGTATTTGATTCCGGATTTGTTTCA
>LPNX010579421.1:388294-461545 GCA_001517045.1 Pseudotsuga menziesii
CCAATTTGATGTCCCCTCATCTCATCTGTCTTTCCAAAAAGATCAGAAATCCTCTCCCATACTTGATCCGGTGAAGTTAATCCATCGAGATGGAAAAGGAGGTCTCGGGAAATACTGAGACATAGGAGGCCATAGGCCTCATCTCTTCGATTGTGCCATTTGATCTTCTCTGCAGTAGCATTGGTCTCTACTTTTGTAGCCATAGTCACCCTATAGAGGCCTTTCTCTCTCAACAATATCTCCATCTCTGCTTTCCATTCAAAATAGTTGAAGGGAGTCAAGATAGTTTTCTGTGAATCCATAGCTTTAGAAAATCTGTCCCGGTTGTTAGTAGAAGGCTCCCAGTCTTGATGTCGAACCTGCAAAACAATTTTTGAAGGAGAGTAACAACCTACAATGGCTCTGATACCATGTAGAAATTCAGGCCAGCAATAGATTAATTTTACCCACAACAATTATCAATTGATCATGCAAAATTGCTAACAAGAGAGACTGAATATGGAGCTGTAACACAAAATTATATTAACTGAGTGTAAAATAGCCAACCCTATAATAACATAGGTTTCTAAATATATAGAATACATCAAGATATTGAATGCATAAGGAGGCATCAAAACTAGAATAAAGCAGGCTTACCCAAAATAGGCAAATCCCCCATAGGTGTAAAAAGCTGATCCCAAATCTGTCATGGAGCTCACAAATTGGAAAGGGTGGATGGGAAAGATAAAGAGTAGTGGAGTGGCAGATCATACATTCTTTTGCATGGAGAAAAGAGTGGAGGATGAAGAGGACAAAAAACTAGTTCACCTCACCTAGTCTTGCTTTCCTATGTGCCTTAAAACACTTAAAAAGCAGGCAATAAAGCATAAAAAATAGAAGGGCACCTAGGAGGCCAGGAATAAGGTAGATTTGATTCTTAAGGCTTTCCCAAGTGCTACATGAGTCAAATATGGCGAGTTTGACCTCTATGGATAGGCAACTAACAACTTGCACAAGGTGGGACACATGAACTAGGAAAATAAGACAAAAATAAATGAATTAATGTCTAAGTGGGTAAAATATGGGTTGATTATTCTAACACCATTGGCTGCTCAATGGGATGAGGTTTATCAGCATGCATCTTTCCTTCCTTTGGCCTAGCCAACGTATTATTCTACTTCGGATCTTGTCTGGCAATAGTGAATTCTGGAATCTTATCAGCTAAGGATTTATTTTGAAATTTCCTTACATTTCTTTGCAGCCTTTTGATCTTTGGTAGAATGAGACTATTTTCTTTAATTGGCCCTTGGCTTCTTGTTGCCACATTGGTTTCCATGACGTCCTTGTAGCCCTGATTCTTTTCCTCTTCAGCATCAAATAACGAAACAGAATCCCACAAAACCATGGTTTCCTCTTCTTGTTTCTTTCTTGACGTAGTATTTTATTTTCTCTCTTCATTTCCATCTTCTGTTAATCTAGAATCCAATAGTGGATTCATGACCAACATCATCAAATTTATCCATTGAGGACAATTCTTTTCAGAGTGTGGTTGTTGGTGGAAAGTGCAAAAATTGTCCATGCCTACCTCTGTTAAATTCATAGATGCAGTATTGTGAGGAGGAGGTTGAGACTGATTGTTATCCTCTCTTTTCTTATAATATGGCTTATAAAACTTTTGTGTTTCCTTATCTTTCTCCAAATCTATGATTTTGTTGGAAATCTTCTGCATCATTTTTGCCATATTTTCATAATCTAGCGATTTCTCTTCCTTAGGCTTAGTGAACAATAAGGATTTCCTTCCTGCACCTTTCTCTCTCGACTATTCTGGATAATATTCAATACTTTCTCTTTCAAATTCCACTACTTTTTCCTCTTCATAGGATTCCGTCAAGGTAGGCTTGGCCCTACCTTTGGCAAACATGGCCAAATTAGGGCCTAAAGCTGAAGTATAATATTCAATCAGAACTTTGTCTGAAGGTTTATCCGTTTCAGAAAAATTCTTGAGATAGGCTGCAAACCTTTGTGTGAAACTGTGCACCTTTTCCTTTCTTTCTTTCTTCAAGGCGCATAGCCCTTTCATGAGGGCTACATGAGTTTTCTGAGTGGCATACTTACTTCTGAAAATTCTTTCGAAGGTATCCCAATCAGGGATAGAGTTGGTAGGCAACCCAAAGTACCATGATACTGTAGCTCCTTTAAGGGTATGCGGGAAAAGTCTACAGACTACATCTTCATACTCCCCGGCCCTTAATCCTTCAATTTCCAAGTAAAAACTTTGTAGGTGATCATCTACTAGTATTTTCTCATTTGGGTCGAACTTGGGCAACATCTTGTCAAAGGCTTGAGGTAGGTCATGTAATGGAGGTGTCAAGTTTAACGGTGATCTGGCTCTCCAAGCAGGTGGTGGATTTGGTGGGTTAGGTGGTGGATTAGCATTCACTCATGCCATGAGTCTAGGTGGAGAGTGAGTAGGTGAGCCAACTGGAGTATGAGCAGGAGAACTGTGAGGGGTATCTGGGCCTTCTTGATTCAAAGGTAGCACAACCTCCTGTAAGGCTATTTCTACAAGTTCTTCCCAGTCTCCAACTAGCACTGAGTCTTCTACTACAGGACAATCTTTCCTTTTATATTCTCTTCTGGGCAATTCAGGGATGATTGGAAATCCTCCAATATTCTTTACATATGCCCTGGTGTGTCTTCTTAGAGCATTAACAACTTCATTGCCAACAGAATATAGATGTTCTCTTTCTTCCAGAATTGGATTATGAATTCCACTGCTTTCAAAACTGGTACCGGTGGAAAAATCTCGGGAAAACGGGTTTCCTCGGCCAGCCATGCACTGGCGGCCCTCCTTCTAGCACCAAAACTGTTGATGCCTAGAAAATTGCAAGCAACAACAGTAAGGGATTCTCCCTAGTCAATGTTCCCAACTAGCCTGTGACTGTTTGGTGTAGGGAATCCATCCGGTTTGCCGTCCGGCTACCGTAGGTCAAGTAACAAAACAAAGTGTTTTAACGGTTACGGCTCGGTCCACCGCGTTTTTTGTATTTTGACTTAAATTATAATATGCACGTTCCTAATTAAAAATTTAGGGTGATAAAGATGAAAAGAGCAGTCGCAATGTGATGCGCAGGTTCTTACCTTTCATCTTAGAACTCGCAAGCATCTAAATCATACAAACAGTAATAAAATAAAACTAACTAAACTACCTCTAGCGAGATGGATTAATTCATGAGTAACGCAATATTGTTCAGGTGTTATGGAAAATCACAGGTAGCTATTCTTATAACCAAACATATAAACGTAAGTAAGAGTATACATGACAAGATAGCTCATCAACAATTAAAACATCCCATTACTCATAGTGGAAGAACACCATAAAAATACTGAAGAATATTCAGACAAGAACATAGGTTCAAGAAATTAGAACACTCTTATAGCTAATGAGACACAGCTGAAAACAAAATAGTTCACATTCAACATTGCTCATTTAAACGCATTGAGCCATTCCACATAGCACTTTCTCCAACCGGTAAAATTTTCACTTTCTGGTTTGTAAAACGAAGTAGTTCCTCTTACAAGCAAAAGGTTTACAAGTTTTCTAGGGAAAAATACCTTTCTAAGTTCTAATTTGAAATATTTAAACTACAACGGCCGACCGCTTGGGCTGCCCCCCGAACGTATGACCTTTTAGTTCCCCAACGCTTCATATTCCTCTATCTTTTCTGCGCATGCTCATGATTGGCTAGCTAACTGCCGGACCTTTCAGAGATGCTCCTTTGTCACCATTCCTTTTGTCTTTTCCTTCATTTGTTTTTCTTGTGATCCTACTATTTTTGGCTCTACCTCCACCAAACGGCCAGTTATGCCTTCATGCCACGGTAGTCTGAAAACATCTTTTGAGTCCACCTATGAGTCAACAAAGTGTATCATTAATTGGGACTGCATTATAAAAAAAAGCCGCAAATTATACCAACTGAAATGGACAACCCAAAATAAATGGCCAGGTGCACCACCATTATTAGAATTTTATCAAACGCAGACACCACTATTTTTTTTATCCATGGGTTTGCACAAAACCACCAATGAAAGGAAACGAGGATTCATCAGCCGCTCAAAATACCAACATCAAAAGGGTAGCTCATTCACAGCCACAACGGTGGATTCTGGCAAGAATGGGTACTACGAAATACTTTGGGCATGTCAGAAGTCGGAGGAGTTTCGACATCGGAAGACAAAAGCTTTTCCCAGCCGCAACGGCGAAAAAGAAAAAACTAAAGACACGCGACCTGCGGGCGGGAAAAGTTCTAAGTCAAAAGTCGGAGGGCTTTACATCGGAAGCCAAATGAATTTCCCAGCCACAACGATGGAAAAGGAAAGGTTAAGGATACGCGACCTGCAGGCAGGAAAACTCTCCATCGGAAATCATAAGGTTTTATGCTTCGGACGCTAAGCCGCTTTGGGAACCGCAATGTCGGAAAGGAAAAGGGAAAAAAGAATCCAATTTAACATAGTGTGACACCCGATTTAACAGAAAAAATAAGTGCTTGGAAGCTTTTTTAAAACAGAAAATCAGCAAAGGTTTAAAACCAATTTTACTTCCGAAACCGCGGACTCAAAGAACAAAAGATCTGATTTATCACTGGCTAGTAAACCAAACTCACATCTGTGATCAATCACAAAATTGAAATATAGGAAACCTCTGGAACATGCTGAAAATCAAACTGTAAAATCATTCCAAAATAAAATCCGACCAAAAGGTTCAAGGATCCAATGATTACAAGCAATGCTAAATCATGAGGAGGCGCCCAAAATTTAAGAAATTTGGGGATAACGGTTGCAGCTGCAACAGGTTCCTTAAAATCATCCCTGTTCCCCGAAGAATACCACTAGATATAGGGGTGGAGCATATCACTGAGTTAGAGATAGGGACATAACCTATAAAAATGAATCCCTATAGACACCCAAAAATGATTTGAGATGAGATTGAATAGGCCATTAAATATCTCTTAGAGTTGGGTCTCATAAGGCCTAGATCTAGACCATTCACTTCTTCAGTTGTTATGGTAAAGGAAAAACATGGAAACTTGAGAATGTGCAATGATTTGAAAGCATTAAACAAGAAGACAGTAAAGAATAGATACCCCATCCCAAGGATTGACGATATCATGGATGAGCTCCATGGGGCCAATTTCTTCTCAAGTATTTACCTTAGATATGGTTATCATCAACTTCGAATGAGAGAAGAAGACATACCAAACACTGCTTTTAGATGCCACTATGGTCACTTTGAGTTTGTTTCCATGCCTTTTCACTTGAAAAATGTACCTGCCACATTCCAATCATGGATGAAAAATATCTTCCACAAGCAACTTAGTAATTTTGTACTAGTTTTCTTTAATGACACTCGTATTTATAGTAGAACTTGGAAGGAACATTTGCATCATCTAGAAGAGATATTAAAAATTCTCCATGACCAATCATTGTTTGCTAAGTTGCCAAAATGTGATTTTGGTATTATCTCTTGTATATTGTACACATCATTTTTAAATATTTTGTGAAGGTGGATATGGAGAAAATAAGATCCATTTTAGAGTTTCATCCTCCCAAAAGTGTTAGTGAATTAACAATATTCATTGGAATTTGCACCTACTATAGGAAGTTTGTGAAGGGGTTCTCTGAAATCAATTCACCTCCCACTGATTTAACAAATAAATATGCTTTCCAATTGTAGGAAGGGGCTGAAAAATATTTCCCGTGAATGAACGAGGTTATAAGCAATTGTCCTATTCTATCCTTCCCTGATTTTTCTAAACAAATTGTCTTGGAATGTGATGCATCCAAAGAAGGATTTGCAGCTATCCTAAAACAAGGAAAAAAACCAATAGATTTTTGGATTAGGAATCTAAAATGACATTGAAATATTTACTCCATTTATGATAAAAAAATCCTAGCCATCATGCAGGAATTGATCATGTTTAGGAAATACTTGGTGGGAAACAAATTTTTGGTCAACACCGACCATAACAGCTTAAGGTACTTCCTCACTCAAAAGGATATAAATTAAAGGAAAAAAATGGGTGAGTAATATTAAATAATTTGAATTTTATATTGAATAGGTGAATGGAAAAAAAAAATTGTGGTAGCTGATGCCTTATCTACCAGACCTTCTATTTCTCTTATGGATGTAGCAGAAAATTGGAAAGCCACATTAAAAGTAGAGTATTCCAAGGATAAATTTTCTTGTGAATTTTTTGATGGGACTATCCATGATGATAGGTATAATATGCTTGAACGAATCATATTAGAGAAATATATAATCTATTTGGCCCCTAATTTGAGTTTGAAGGAGAAATTTTTAAAGAAATCTCATGATTCTACTCTAAAAGGTCACACCAGTTTCTTCAAAACATATTGAATGTTGAGGGGAGTATTCTAATGGAATGGATTGAAGGATAATGTTATGAATTATGTTAATGGATTCCCCACATGTCATAAGAATAAATTGGTGCACATTGATCTAGCTAGTTTCTTACATCCCTTTCCTATTCTAGTAAACAAATGGGAGATCCTTTCCATGAAATTCATCACCGCTTTTCCCAAAGTATTTGGTAAGGATTGTATATTTGTGGTGGTGGATAGACTCACTAAATTTTATCATTTATTTTTTGTTACTACCTCTTTAACTATTGCACAAGTGGATAAACATCTTTTTAAATAAGTTTTTAGATTGCATGGGATTCCTAAGAGCATTGTCAGTGACTGAGATAAAATATTTTTTACTTTATTTTCAAAAGAACTCTTAAAAGCGGTGGAGACAAATTTGACACTTTGAACAAGATATGATCCCCAAACGTATGGCCAAATAGAGAGGGTCAATCAATGGTTGGAATGCTACATGAGGAACTATGTTAGTGGGAAGAAAAAAGCATGGATAAACATTAGAGGAAATTTGGGGTCTAAAATGGACCTTATATGAAAACGTGCCAATAATAAATTTTGTGAGTTGGAATTCAGGAACCAATAGAATTTCAATAAAATGAGTCAACCATAATGGTTGAATTGGAATATTTGTTATAAAAGAAAACTACTTTTTTTGTTCGTATTTTCAACATATCTCCCTATGGTTTTACTTAAATTCCGAGTGGGAGAGCTCGTTGGATGTGCAGTTTAATTCCACATCCAATGAGTACCCACACTTTATACTTTTGACAGACCCCACTATCCAAAAAATAAGAAGTACCTAAAAAAATGTCATGATGATGTCATCATCACATTTGTTTAGGTATTTCTTATTTTTGGGGTAGAGGGGTCCGTCAAAAGTATGCAGTGTGGGTACTCTTTGGATGCAGAATTAAATTCCACATCCAATGAGCTCTTCTACTTAGAATTTGAGTAAAACCACGGGGAGCTATGTCGAAAATATGAACAAAAAAAGTAGTTTTTTTCATTCTTCCTCCAAAATTAATAACTATTATTTTATTATTTTCCTTAGGAGGCCCATTTTATAACTCAAATTTCCTCTAACAATGGTTACATTTGGGTGATTTTTGTTACAATACTACTTTCCATATGTCCATTAGCATGTCTCCTTTTAAATAACTTTATGTTCACGATGTATCCAATTTTATTGAACAGTTTTTCATGATAGTAGAGTTCCAAAGGCTAAGGATTTGTTTGAGTAAAGTGAAGAAATTTTGAAGGTTTTGAGAGATAACTTACAGGTTTCTCAAAACCAACAGAAATAATATGCATGCCAACGTAGAATGGAGAGACAATTACAAGTGAATGACTTGGTGTATTTGAATTTTAATCCCTAAAAACAAACCACCATAAAATTTAAAGGTTCTTAAAATATCAAACCAATGTTTTATGGTCCCTACAAAGTGATTTGAAAAGTTGGAGAAGTGACCTATCAACTGGAGCTTCCCATGGGAAGAAAAAATCACAATATATTTCATTTTTATAGTCTAAGGAAGGTTATAGGGAAACATATTTAATTTTAATATACTTTACCACCTTTGAATGATGAAGGAAAAATTGTTCACATTCCAGAAAAAATCTTGAGAACATGGGAGAGAAGACTACGAAACAGAACAATAAAAGAATATTTGGTGCAATGGAAGGATTTTCCTAGTGAATAATAAAATTAAGAAGATAAAAAAAAAATTGATAATAAAAACATGGAATTAATTAAGGACATTCAATATTGGTTGGGGAGGACATTCATGTCTCCATCCCCATAAGTATACCAGTTGACAATGTTTCACCCACCTACTATTTCCCTAGGTTGGGGGAGGAAGGATTAAATTTTTTCATACGGGAGCTATGGGACCCAAGAGAACCTTGTTTTATCATTTAAAAATTATCTTGGGTCATAAAAATAATAAATATGGAGAAACTAAATTGGCATTGCTTCATAAGGACATTTGGAGGTCCTTGGAGGCCTTGGGTGGCTAGATTATTCCTTACACATGTCATGACTTAACCCCGAATTCAAAATTATTAGTGATGGAATGTTCTTGGAAGGTGAATATTTTTCAAATGACATATGATGATACCAATTATTATAATGGATGAGTATAATTAACTTCTCATAGAAGAGGAAGAGTCACGGAAGAAACTAGGTGCCATGTGGAGCTAGATTCCCTACATTTTATGACAACAATGATGGAATATTCTATGACAACTCAGACCTGATTGCAGAACTATTACAATATCACATGTCACGACTAAAAATAATCTCCAATAGGGAGAACTTTGGACTATCTATCATCCATTATAATTTGGAGGAAGATGAAGGGTTGAGGAGAAGGCCAAGTGGCATGGAGGTTACTAAACATCAAGGATGAGTTGGAGGAAGCCTATGGGGGTGAATTATAAATTGGATGAACTTATTAGGGTTATAAAATTATTTCATGAGGAATGTAAATGAATTTTTATCATTTTTTTTATTTTCCTTTGGCATTTTGGAGAGCATTAGCTTGTCCATTACATGGTGAGTGCACACTTACCCTACTATTGAGCCAATTTCGAGAGAGTGAGATTATCATCAAAGTTGGATATGGGAGATGAAACCATTACATATAATTTGTATATTAATGGATTTTTTTCTTCATGTAGTATACTTCTACTATTCGTGGCCCATCTCTCCTTCCATTCTCTAAATTCCCACTTCCATATTTCCATGTTTTTCTATGAAGGTGCAATTGTGTGAATGGTGTTTGTGCCCCATTGAGTTTAGTTTATGCAAAATAATGGATGAATTATTAATTTATATTTAGCATGTGCCCCATATTCTATTTAAGTAAAATCATAAGAAATACATATGCAAATGTCCACATTTCCAAGCTTTATTGTGACTAGTTTCCATGTGATGATTTCCCATTTCAATGGAGTTGTCTATATGATGTATATTGTGACTTAGATCAATGGTATATTATTTTAGTGATCTGTTTAAATTATTTTAATGGTATATTTTTATATTTCTATGTTCTGACCCATTATATGAACCATTTATGAGTCGAAGTTGAAATTTTATATGGCATTTCCCTTAAGCAAATATCAATGAAATTATGCATTAGAATATGAATCTTTAATAATATGTTGCATAACTATTAACAAATCCAAATGGATTTAAATAAAGTCTAATTACAGTCCCCGTACTATGTTTTTCAATTTGGGAGGGTTGCATAGGAGTTGGAGAGCCATTTCTTCCCACACCCTAGGGGGAATTACATCATAAATTGATAATAATTTTACCCTTTTTATCATGATGAAAAAATGAAGTTGCAGATGTATATTACCTGTTATAAAGCTATTAGATATTACATTTAAGAGTCTCAAGAATCCCCACATCAGTCCCTACCAAGTTCTATACCCTCTTGCGCTTTTTGAATCCCCTAGAGTGAAGACTAGTTAAGACATTTTTTCCAAAATTATTCCTTTGTTGGGAATTTTTGAATTTGAAAATTACACTCATCATTCTAATAAGGATACTAGGAATCATTCATAGTCACCATTTTGTTTCTAGGAACCTTTTTCCCTCCACCGGTTGTCTACTATTATGGATATTCAAAAATTTATCAACTACAATCAATGTCCATCATAGAAACAATTTATTAGACACATTTGTACTAATTGAAATGACACATAATTACCATGATTTAATTAAATCAATTTCTTAGATCAATATATCAATTCTTTGGTTCATTTGTCTCATCAATGTAACACTAGCAATTATTATTACTGATATTTTTGTCAACTTTAAGCCATATGTGAAGCCAATGAATTCCTCGATCCTCTATGTGTAGCACATATGCAAGCCAAACATCCTCAGTATTACATCCTTCTCTATGATACCACTTTTTCACATTCCTTGATGCCTCTTCCCTTATGTCCATGGTAAAATGAGATATCACTACGATTATAACTTACAACATCTTTTCCATATTAAAAATTTCCTGAGTATTTAATTTCTATCATACCACTCTATCATATCCTTAGTCACCTATAAGGATTTTGGGGGAAACATGAGACTCTTTCAACCAGTCCATCTTCAAATTTCTCATTCCAATGCATTGATTATGATTTCATAATTCTTAAAACTAAATTTCAACATTAATCAAAACATTAATTATTATTAATTGGCTCCTTAATAACCCCTGTAATCCATCCCGACAAATCTAAATGGATCTGATCATTAAATTCCAATGATCCTAACTTTTCCATACATCGAAGTTAGAAATCAGATATTGAGAGCAAAAAACTACTCTCTCATGTAACCTTCTCGGTGTTTTGACTCTGATCAATAGTCAAAATTTTCAAGCCCCCAACTATTCACCACCAAATTCACCCCGTTGTCCTGGCTCTGACAATGTGCACAATTCAGAATTGGGAGTTTTGAACACCCCTCATCAAACCTTTGATGTTGATTCCATCACCAGCCACCTAGTCAATACTTAGCACCCAGATGTCGACATTTCAACATCTCCACTAGCTTGAGCACATTGCCACAACATACATGTCAATTCAGAGGTCTCCATGCTGATGCTCAACTTCAACAAACAAACTGATTTCTCCATCAACTCATTGTCCTAACATCAACATGATGACATCATTTCTTGTAAAATGAATCGTTCATAAACCTATGAGCTAATTTAATGTCCTCTCTTCGACATCGTATCACCAACAACAAATATGTAAGTAGACAACCACTTGCTCAATGCTTAGAATTTTTTTTTGTGCTAGCCATAAGGTTTTTCCTTGCTATTATGTCTAGGGATCCCCACAAAATTCTTAGCCATTAAGGGATAAGTGTTTAATCAATTCAATCACTCATCTTAGGAACAGCCACCATCCTCCTAATGTAAGGTTTACAGTTATGAAAGTATATATACATTGTGGAAATTGTAATGTAGCTGCAATGCACTACATGCATGATCAAATTGATTCTTTATAGATATAATAACATTAAGAACTTGCAAGATAGTAGACTCATTTCCATTATACGAAAAGACAAGTTACTAAACAATTCAAGCTGTTAATCCATTCCATTCCAAAAGAATAATTAATTATTCATCATATAATAATTTCAATAATTTAAAAACAACATAACACTTATATTTTTATGTCAATCACCCAAGGAAATGGCTATGTGAGGTAAATGTTCCACCCAACCATAGGTTTCTATCCAAATTATATTTTTTTAGCTGAGATATTACCCTTGATATGGGCTACATTATCCACTAATGAGATCCACTAGTAAACACACTTACACTCTCAAGCACAACCTCTCATGGTAAGGAAACTATCATAAGGGTTTGTCAAGCATGAAGGTGATTTAGGAAGATGAATTCTAAGATAGTGAGAAAAACCATACATCTACATGAATCTCAATTAGTTCATCTATCCTTGGCACCTGCAATATGTACTATACCAAACATAAGGAAGGATCCCTTCTCTACTACACAATCCCTTAGGTGGCCCCTCTTTCTATTTCTATTCAAGGTGGGAATAGAAAGGTTCAATATAGTAAACTATAAATAGTCTTTCCTTCAGTGGGTTAACAATACATTCACGCTTCCAATATTTCCCAAAATTTTAACGTTGGTCACAATGAAGTTATAAATCAAAAAAATAAATGCACAGGCTCTAATATCCTTCATGTCATTGCAGGAAAGATGTCACAAACCATTTTAATGGGTAATTTTCTTCCTCACATGTAATTGGATGTAAATTCAACACAATCCATTCAAGATTCAGGAAATGCATCATGCACTTCTTAGAAGAGAATGAAACTCTCTCACCAAATGCAGGAAATCATGAAATTCATTGTATTTGTGCAATTGGATTACTCTCCTCTACTCACAGCTCACGAGTTAGTATAAAAAATCCTCCTTCTTGTCAATTCCTTTTTTTTTCTCCCCAACACTATTTTATTACCCCCTAGGTTGGATTTTCCATAGTTTCATTAACTACTATGTAAATTAAATTGGCTCATTCGTATCCATGCCATGATGATATTGTCTCCATCCTACATTAAAACATCAAGGTTACAACCAACCACTTTCTTATACCATTTTAGGGCATCCAAGACACCTTCATGAGTTCACGGTATATGGGATGTGAATCTCTGTTATACCAAAGTACAACTGCATAAACTTGACATGTGCCTAGATTTCCTAACTCTAAGTGAGACCCCCATGCCCATTGATGAAGACTTCAATTCTCAAATAAATTCTATTAGAAATCATTAAGAGTGGAAAGGTCCCATCTTTGGTTCTCAATTAAACACATGGAAGCAGGGAATTGACTCTCCGACACCACCACATGTCATCCTAGTGGATAATTATAGACCCCATAATTTTTTTCCTCCATAGCCAACCATTGGGAAATTTTATTCACATTATAAATATTTACAAGATTTAGATTCCCATGGCTTACTAGTGCATGGATTTCTATCATAAATTAGTTTTTGTTATAAATAGTCCATTCACTAAGAAGGCATTGGCCTTGATCTCCTCACTAGAAATAATATATCGTACATACATAATATTTACACATCAAGGGTCAAAATGGTGTGTTACACTTCCACCCTCCCACAAATCCCCTCCCTAACCCCTTTCCCCACTTTGTGCACCTACCTTTCCCACTCCTCGCAATCAAACCTTGATGAAAGGATCATTTTATTAAAATATATTTCAAACTAAAAATAAATATTCTAAAAAATAAAATTGGTTTACAAATTAAACAAGCATCAAATGCAAACTATAATATTAATAATGAATGCATAAAATGATTAAAAAAATCACATTAAAATAAGTCAAAATATAATCATTAAAAAAACACAATTTAAAAAATATAAAAAACATATTAAAAAATTAATAACCAAAAACGAAAAATTTAAAAGCCAAATTAAACAAATTACAAAAACTTAACATTTAAAAAATAAAATTTAAAAATTTTGTAAACATTCATAAAAAAAATTTAAAAATATTTACAAAACGTATATATATATATATATATTAAAAATACAAACAAACCACAACCCACTTCCCATCCAATCCCCCTTCCCCTCTCTCCATCCCCTCCTCCCTTCCCCACCCATAAACTATGCTACCCTCTCTCGCTACTGCTCCACTTCCCCCTTCACTCTCTTGTCTCCACTTCCAATCCCTCTCCCCCTCAAAACGCACTCCACCTCCCCCCTGTGATTCCCATCAGTAATATTCTACACAAAGGGAATCCGAAATCCCACCCCAAGGGAGTGTCACAGTTATGAAACTAGTGCCCCTCCCTTGGGGTGCTCATGTTGCTCCCTTAGGGTGGCATTGGGAATCATTTTTTTTGTAGGATGGATTTGAACCTCACCTCATGCACCCAAATTCCATCCCATTAGTACAATACCATTGATAGAATCACACTTCTCTCATGTGGTGGAATTTGGTCACACTAGTAGTGACGAGGGGGAGGGATAGGTAAAGGTGAAGCTGGGGCCAAGTGGGAGGGGGAGGTTAATGATAGGAGGAATAGAGAAGGGTATAAGGGAGCATATAGTTGGAAAAGGCATGGGGGGAGGGGTGTTAGATTTTTATCAATTTGAGAATATAATCTTAGGATCTTATCGCAGAGAATAATATGCACAGCAATCAATCACAATAGGCAATAGACACAAAGATTTATCCTCGGGGAAACCATAAAGGGAAAACCCTGCAACCTCCTCAGAGATAGAATGAGCACCAATGGTAGCAATAAAACCAAAAGACAGAAAAGATGATCTCCAACAGTTGTTCTCTCTCTCTCTCTCACTCATGTTCCCTAGTTGAGTGAGTGTGTGTGTGTGATAAATAGAGAGGCTCACTCTCTATTCATATTCTTTTGTTCACTTAATATTTGACTCTATTTTGTAGGATGAAGTAATCCTAGCTTAGTTATGTAGGCTCGAGTAACCACAACTAGGGTACTAATGACCCAAATTACATGAAATCACCAAGGCCAACTTATCTAGGAGAGTCTAACAACCCTAGTGCCCCACAACTATGGGGACTTTAACCCTTGATCAATAAGGAGGGTTACCCTCTATGTTTACTTTATTGATTCTCATGATAGGAACATTGGGGTATGACATGACTCAATTACATTACTGATACTTCCGATAGGAACATCATGGTACAATACATAAGATATACAAGTGAATACATTCCAAAGTTACAAATACATTAGCAGAAATCTTCTTCTCTAGATCATCTTCAGAACTGGATCATCATCAAATTCTGAATGATCATTGGATCAATATCAAGTCTAGATCATCAATGGATCATCATCAAAGCTCGATCATCACTGGATAAAAATCAAGTCTGGATCACTAGATCATCAATTCTGGATCATCATCATCATTACTACTTCCGCTATCTCAACAAAATGGTGTTATCTTTCGATTCTACTCATCACATGAAGTTCTACAGAGCCAACCCTTTTTCAATTTGGGTGTAGGCCTAACCTCCATGTCGGTCTTAATTGACAGAATCAACCCTTTTTCATTGTGGATGCACATCTATAGAGCTAGTCCTTTTTCATACTAGATGTAGTCCTCTACAGAGCCAACCATTTTTCATGCTAGATGTATCAACACAGAGCAAGCCATTTTTCATGCTAGATGTGGCACCAACACAAAGCCAATCCTTTTTCATATTGGATGTGTCATCATAGAGCCAATCCTTTTTCATATTGGATGTGGCATCTACACAGAGATAGTCCTTTTTCATATTGGATGTGTCATCATAGAGACAGTCCTTTTTCATAATGGATGTTACATCTACACAGAGCCAGTCCTTTTTCATACTGGATGTGTCATCACAGATCCAGTCCTTTTTCATACTCGATGTGGCATCTAGTCAGAGCCAGTCATTTTTCATACTAGATGTGTCATCACATAGCCAATCCTTTTTCATATTGGATGTGGCACCAACACAAAGCCATTCCTTTTTCATACTGGATGTGTCATCACAAAGCCAATCATTTTTCATACTGGATGTGTCATCTACACAGAGCCGGTCCTTTTTCATACTGGATGTGTCATCACAAAGCCAGTCCCTTTTCATACTGGATGTGGCATCTACACAGAGCCAGTCCTTTTTTATACTAGATGTGTCATCACAGATCCAGTCCTTTTTCATACTGGATGTGGCATCTACATAGATCCAGTCCTTTTTCAAATTGGATGTGTCATCACAGAGACGGTCCTTTTTCACACTAGATCTGGTATCATCACATATATCTTACCATGGAAGGAACCAATCCTATTATCATGTAAGAAAGACATAGCTCTTACATCTAACCATGGAAGGAACCAATCCTCTCACCATTTCATAAGGGCACAACACTTACATTTGACCATGGAAGGAACCAATCCTCTTACCATGTCATATGGGATCGCAGACTCATCACTTCCCCTTGGAAGGAACCTCGATTTGGAGAACACCAAGATTCTCCCTGAAGTACTCAAACTTCACTCTGACCATTTCTAGCATAGAATCACATAAGCACTGATTACATCCAAGGATAACCTGCGAGATTTGTTAGGACCGATTACATACCAGGACAACCTACAGGACCATTTACATGTGAGCATCCTATGAGCTTCACTAGGATTTTAGGCTCAAACAACCTGTCTAATAGGCTATGCTAGAAATCCCTCTTTTGAGAGATCTTGATCTGGATCACATACTGGAGCTTCACTGCTCCTCTTTGCATCATACAAAAATTCAAGTGGAAACATATTTTTCCTTGGCTATACTTAGTTCCATATAGGACTCCTTCCTTCTAAACCAAGAGATCACACCTGATCCCATACTGAAGCAATACCCCGAAGTGTTATTCCTATCAATGGCACTTCCTATCCAATCTAAATCCACATAACCCTCCAGGTTAATATTTTGATTTGCTTCATACTTGAGCCCATAGTCAACAATACCCTTTAGGTACCTCACAACATGCTTTGCAACCATCAGGTGAACATGTCTCAAATCTATTAGGGACATCAATTTGTTTACAACAAATCAAGTATTTGGTATCGTATTCATCAGGTACATCAAGTACCCAATCATCTGATGATACATTGTAGCATCAACCAACTCTAATGAATCATCACACAATAGCTTCAGGTTCAATGCCATAAGTGTGGCCATCATCTTGAACCTCTTTAGGATCTCCACTGCATGCTTCCCTTTTCCAAGGGGGATTCCATCAGCACTCTGCCACACCTCCATGCCTAGAAAGTAGTGCATCATATCTAAGTCCTTCATCTCGAACTCTGTAGAAAGTATCCTTCCTACAAATTTAATGAGTTCCTCTTTTCTGTTAAGGACAAGTCATCGACATATAATAGGAGTATCACTGGTCTTCCACCTTCAACCTTGAAGAAAAGTTTGGAATCCTCTTTACTCTGAGTAAATCCTAGATTCATTAGTAACCTATCCATCCTATCATACCATGTTGAACCTTAGGATCTTCTGTAGTCACTCCCTCTGATGCATAGCTTCATTTTCCCTCTGCCTTTTGTACTCTATGCATTGAAACATTATGTACTGGAGTGACAAGTAGCTTCCTATACTATTAATATTCTATGTATCCATATAGGGTCATTGGATACTAAGATCCTCTATCTTGAAAATTTTCTTCTCACACCCATTTGTGATCTTGGCATCCTTTATAAGCTTTCATCTTCAACCTTGTAGCAAAGGGTAATATCTTCATCACTCTAAGTGATATTCAAGCTCTTCATGTATGTGTTATCCCATGGGTGCCTTGTGAGCTCATATAAGGCCTTCTTCATTTGCACACATGATTCTTCCTGTCATGTGTCTTTCTACTGGCTACAAATGTCTCTTCATAGTCTATGCCTTCTTTCCATGAGAAGCCTCATGCTATGAATCTTTCCTTGTATCCCACGATGTTTCCATCTACTGCATGATGGAACTACGAACTTCCCTTCAGGGATCAATACTTCATTCTAGACATCATTCTTTTTGAACCAGTATTCTCTTGCCCTTTCTTCTTATCTACTTTTTCATACCTGGAAGGTTCTACATCAATGATGTCTCTCAATAGTGTCACATAATTGCATTCATCATATTATTCTTCATTTTTGGATTATTTTTTGAATTGTCATCACTTGTTCTTTAGAACAAGTCTCATCCTTGTTCTCTTGGAGGTGATTGTACCCAATTTTTCCTACAAGTCAAATGCATTAGTTGTATGGTTAGAAAAATTTCATAAGGCATATTCATAATGGAAAATTCATATGCATAAATATATGATCATGCAAATATTTTAGCCAATACAACATTCATCCATATCTCATGGAAACTTTATAGATGCCTTCCATCTCTACCATGACATCATTGAGATTGTGCACTAATCCAATATGTTAGCAAAGAGGTTTCATTCTAGATAAGTAGAAATGGAGATTTGTATAGCACCATGAGCTACTTACCCATCACATGCATATTAGTAGTATACTGTAATTAATGCAAGCATTATATCATGCATAATACATCGACCAAATATAAACAATTGCATAACAAAACAATATCATGAAATGACAATTGAATACTTATCTTTATTTGTTTCGTGGGTAGACTCCTTTTTGAGCCTTCAGCTTCATCATATTCTTCATCTATAACTGCATCATTTCTTATCCAAACGCTCAATATGGATAAGAGTCTCTTCAAGAATTGAGTTCTTCATATTCCTCATCACTTTAGGGATCTTCTTTGAATTGTGAGTGCTTTATCTTTAGTTGCCCCCATCTTCTCTTCTCTTATTATGGGTAGAGCTTCATTTTGTGTGTTCTCTTCCTAGAGTCTGCTAAAAGTAATCACTTCCTTCTGGCACACATTCCTTGAATGAATGAATCCCATGATCCTGGGAGGCCATTCAAGGTGTTTATCACAATGTCTGTATTCTCTACTTCTTCATCCACTACTTCAACTTGTTCTTTGATTTGAGAGATCCTTGTAAAGTATGACTGTATGGTCTCTGCATTCTAGATCTTCACATTCTTCAAGTGGTTTCTTAAAGTTATCTTCTGATTTATGTTCTTCCATTCAAATATATTGGTCAAGGAATCAAATTTCTCCTCAGGTGTATTTAGGAAATATCCTTGTGCTATAAAGTGATTCTTGATTGAATCAACAGTGATATTCTTGGCCTTGGCCAAGTTCTTCTTGTGCAAGGCTTTATCCTCATATCCCTCTGGAACTAGAAACTTTCCACTTATGTAGGTTTCAAATTTAATTTTCTTCAAGAAATAGTGAGATCCAATACTTCCATGCTTGGAATTTGTCAGTTTCATGAAGCTTGTCATTAAGCTGGTGTGATTAGTCATTTAGAAATGAGAACCTCAAATGCAAATATCAAAAGATTAGACCTTGCCAATTTGAGGTGTTTGTTTTGGTTCCCAAGCTGGCTGATCTAGGGTTTGTTAGAGAAACCCTAATTTTAAAAACTTGGAATCTTTCAGATCTTATTGGATAGAAATATAGAACTCCTCAAGTGTATCTTTCCAATGTACTCCTTTTCTGAAAACAATGGAGGGAAGCTTCCAGAATAGGAAGCCATAGTTTACCAATTTCTTATGTAGAAATGGTTGATACTGTTTTTGTGGTATCTCCAAAATTACTACTCCTCTGTGTCTAAACTTTTGTACTAAGGTAACCTATTCTATCATATTTCCAACACCATAGGTTTTACTAGAATTGGTTTCACCAATTTGGACTTATGAGCATTTTCCCAAGGTTACTTTTTTCAGGACTGTTCAACATAGAGACATTTTATAGACTAACACGTGTCACTATTTCACCTTTGGGGTCTGAAAACTGTACCATAGAAATTAAAGTCTGTGCACTAGCTGGAACATATTGAGAAATTTTATTTGGATATTTTTTCCCGATATATTGCAATTCTCCCTAGGTGTCTTGTTTAGGCATGAATCCTGGAAGAGGATGGAACCCTAATTTGGAGGAAACATATCTCCCAGAATATAGTGAATCCGAGCCTTAAATTTTTATATGGGGTACATCAGGATTTTATCTTCGGCCTGTAAAAATTTGACCCCTGAGATCTCTTCAATCCAGATATATAGTGAATGTACCAAAACTACCCTTTTTAGTATTTTAGGGCTTTTTTAGGCCCGAGGTCAAACTAGGGTTTGAATTTCCTGGAGTTTTACCCAACCTAAAATCTCAAACTTGGTCTCTAAATTTCTATTTTGAGGAGGAGAACAATCCTATGCCAGTCTCACTCAAAAATACTCTTCTGTAAAAATCCCTAATTTCATGGCATCTAATGGAGAATCTGCGGTGAGAAGATTTATTGTCAATGTTTTGAACCATGCGTGGTTCATCTTCAGGACAAGGCGATGCCTGGAGATTGTTCCTCTTTCATTGGGGTATTAATACAAAAATCATTACTTTCGCTTGAGATGGCCGACAAGGTTTGTTTTGTCCAAGGTTAAATTAGGGTTAATAATTTAGGGCTAATATCTTTTTAATTAAATTTAGGGTTAATAATTTAGGGCTAAATTATTAACCCTAATTTAACCTTGGACAAAACAAACCTTGTTAGCCATCTCAAGTGAAAGTAACAATTTCTGTATTAATACTCCAATGAAAGAGGAACAATCTCGAGGAATCGCCTTGTCCTGAAGATGAACCAGGAGTGGTTTGAAACGTCGACAATAAATCTTCTCACCGCAGATTCTCCATTAGATGCCATGAATTCTCACTGTGGAATCTCAGCAAACCTTAGCCCTAATTTCCTATAGCAAAAACTCAAAATGCCTAGAATCAAATTCTGCTTCGACAGAAAGACGCGCCCTTCAATGGAGGTTCAGCCTAGCCTCCTTTTGCTGATGATATGTGGAGAGAGACCCAAGGAAAAAAAATATATGTTCTGTAAAATGCAAATGTTGTGTTGCATAGAGGATTTGTCATTTATGTTTGGAATTAAATTTTGAACTAATGACATGTTTACTGAACAAATTTTGTAAGACATTTTTTTTTGCACAAAAGTATAGGTTATGAAGGCTAAATTCTTGTGAGAATCATGAAATATTGTAGAAGATTAAAGCAAAGGTGAAAGACACTGTGAAGGATACAAAAGAAAGCAATAAGAACTTAAAGGAAATGAACACAAAGCCTTGGATGAATATCTAACATCGAGGATGATGTTACTTCTAAGGGGGAGAGTATGTAACATTCCCTCAGAACACGACCGGAAAATGTGAAGAGTAAGTAAGAACACGACCAGAAAACATGAAGCATAAGTAAAAGGAACTGTAAGTATGAATACTAAGTTTTATCAAAATTTGATGTTCGACAGCTGAAAGTGTTGCACGACAAAAATGATGACTTGGAGATGAATCCACTAGGGGCAGGAGTAGATGGCTAGGAAGCCATGGATGATGGATTTCATCTTAGGTGTGGTTGGAACTTAAAGAAAATAAACTTCTCACTTGATGATTCTTAAGTAATTATATGTTTAAGAATAGTGATAAGATCAAGGACAAGGAACTAATATTGTTAGCAAGAGAGTAGCTATTTCCTATGGTTAAATTATCTAATTATAAATACATGTTAGTAATGAAGCTAAGGGGTAACACTATCTCACTTTGGAGTTTATTATTACCTATCATTATTAATTAAATCCTTAATATTATAAAGAGTATTATTGTTCTAAAATATTATACACTTTAGTGAATAAAATTGGTCCTAATACATGTATATATAATATACAATACTTTATATAAAAAGGTTATGAAGGGACAATTTTTAGATACCCAATTCAATTAAAAAACATTTCGCTATATAAATATATCCACACATAAAATAAATAAATATGGGATTTATGAATTAAATGGACTAAAGATTATGGTTTAGAACAAACCATCAATCGTAATTTTATATATATTCACATCTATTAATATATATATATAACAAATACGATTTGGGACTTCGGAGAAAACCGCCACTCGTTACATTGTGAGGAAATATATAAATCTCTCTCTCTCTCTATATATATATATTTCTTTAATCCTCTTGAAAATAAGGGAAGGGGCTCCTTGATCTAAAGGAAATGTGGTGGCCTGTGCCTGCCACTTGTTTCCTTGAGGAACCGATTTAGTCTATATTTAAAGGGTCACGAGCTTCTAATGGGGAGAACATAGGTTGGGGGAAAATGATTAATTTTCTTGGCGAAAGAGAAGAAATAGTGGCGAATAGGGCTTTATGGGTGAGATCCCAAACTTAAAGCAGTGTCCATTCATTTGGACCTTAGTCCGGTATGGAAATTCCATCTCTGGTTCATTCATTTCTTAGAATGCTACCAATGATTTCTTATTTGTCTTCGCTAAATGAAATATGTATTTGGTTGTATGTGATTTAATTTTGAAAATCATTCCCAAATGTGTGCATTTAATAGAGACAATCAAACCCATGACTGCGTCTATGATGTCTGATTTTTTTGTGTGTGAAGTAATTTATGGAATAGTTTTCCCAAAGTTGTATTCCTTGATTTCGTGAAGTCAAATTCATGCTTATGATGGCTTGTAAGATAGAACTCTGCAAAATGATAACTCTAGTGCCCACTACCTTTCCACTCTGTTTGCGTTAAATAACTTCCTATTGAAGATCTTTATACATCTGAGACTAACACATAACTAGTATTGATGTATAACTTATCTATGTTTATCTGTGTTTTGAAAGTATGCCTGCATTTCCTTTCAAACATAGTAAAAACATGAATTAGATCCGTGAACCTTTTTTTATTGGGATATGCTCAGATCCACAAATCAATGGTTCTATATATTTTCGATCCATGGATTTTGATTGGGATATGCCCAGATCTTCCATATATTTTCGATCCTTATATATATATGATCGGATATGAAAACAATGTTTTGATATATTACAATAGATTGATATATTTATAGATGCTCAGATCTGAAAAATGATGGTTCTATATGTTTATATATGCTTAGATCTAAAATGAGTTCTTAAAAGTTTAAGTTTCATGAGATGCGTGCACTTGAGATAAATACATTATTTTTCTCCTGAAGAGACCCTAGTTGAAGTCTACATGCAGTTATGGGCGATTCATATTAACTTCAAACATTGAAACCCTCTTCCCATACTTTTAGTGATTGTTTAACTTCTCAAAAAAAAACTGCCCATTAATTTAACTAAGTGCTTGACCGAGAACTCCAATCATGGAAAAATTCTCCCAAAATCAAGGGTGTTGTTCAAATGATTACTTTCCTTTTTATATTGACTTTTGTTGACAAAATGGTGTTTAGATATTGTTTCCAACATGGGTATTTGGTTGTTTGCGATAATTAACCAATACCATTGTTGTGAATTCGGGTGCAGTATTTTAAGCTTCATAATGATTATAAAAAGAGAAAAACTTGTGCAAATAACTAATACACAAGAGATTGCCATAGTCATGGTTGAAAGGTTCTTATGTAATCAATATACATGTGTAGGTATTTCCTTTATTATGGAAAAGTTATAAATCATTATAATATTGCATTATAAGTATAAAATGTTTTGGACTCAAAATAAATAAGATAGATATGATATTGCGGAGTTTTAAACTTAGAATAGTTTCTTTTTTTTATGATTCTTTTGTTGAAAACAAATATTATATAAACAATGGAGTCCTAGTAATATAGTTTTAAGAGTAATAAGTTGGATATTACTGTGATATTCAATTTATAAGATTAAATTGTGGAAATTTCCAATTTTCCTTAAACATTCTTTGGATTTGATTAAGGACATATTAAATTATGAAATAGAAAATTTGGGTAGTGTTCATTCTATTTAAATGCATCTTTTAAAATAAGAGTATATAGGAATATATTTTGGATATATGACAAGTGTTTTGTGAATATCTTCTCTGAGCTATTTAGATTAGTGAACTATTATAATAGGTTAATAGATGCATATTTCTTTATAAGACATACTATATACTTGTTGTGTAAGTTGAGAAGCGCCACGTGCTTTGAATATGTGTAATCGATAATCCGCCCTTTTCGTTCATGGTCAACAACGAAACAAGAAGAGAGATCTCTATAGGTCCACCCTTTTACTGTGTATCTAATTAGGTTTAGAAATATTTGGCAGTGTTTTTAGTTACTTTCTTACCTTAGTGAATTCGTCTCCTAGCTTGTGGGTGGCTTTAGAAGGATAAACATACGTCAAATGAAGCCTATGTTTGGGAGGAAAGTCATAGATAAGCTTTCAGTTTCCCACGTTGATAGAAGTATCCTTATCAGCTAGATTTGCCTTAGGATGCGAATTACTTTGTTTATAAACTTATGCATTTGTATTTAAAGTACTAATATGCATGTTGATTCATATGAAGTGGTGGTTGCAGAAGTTTCTTTCCAATGATTGAAAAGTGTTGGAAAAATGCTGGAAGGACAAGTGTAAAATAATTTAGTTGCTCATATGCATGTCTTTTTAATTAGTTTCTTTAACAAGTTAACTTTATTAAAAGGATATATCTTGTTTTATGCTCTTGAATTTGTATGATGATGTATAGTTCTAATATTTATGTTGAGGTTGCATGACTTCAAGCGGTGCCTACCGAAGTTGTGTCCCCAGGCTGTAGAAGGCATGGATGAGAATAAATAGAAAGGGTTAATGTGTTTGGGTTATCCCATTCAAGGATAAGCCTTGCAACTAATGTAAGGGTTGTATCTATTCTAAATAAGATACGCTTATGTAGAAATGTATTAGAGTTAATTGCAGTTTGACAAATATTAATTGCAAACAAAATATTATTCTATATTTGAGGTATAGGTTCTTATCATTATTTTTGTACTAGCATGGTCATTGGTATAGCCCTCTTGTCAAATACTAAGTGAAACTCAATTTAATTTAATTACAGTTTGTTTATAAGAATAGATGAATTATGTGTTTACACACACTCAAGAGACTAACATCGTTATCATGTTGATTATTGTACAAGAGAAAAAAATTTACCCCATTTTTCCAAAATTTACATTGAGGAATTTCGGGTATGTTACAATTCATCGTTATTCAGGTAAGATTTGTTGTTACCATACCACTTATCAGGTATTTTTCCTTAGTGATTTTATCCATTTATCCTATCATGTTTGAACTTAATAAAATTTTCATTCAAATCCTTTTTTTTTGTTTGTGAATTGCGAAAGTTCATATATTTTCTTTAAAATTTTTGTATCTATAATCCGCATAAGAGGTTAGTGGAAATCCTTTTCTTTCGAATGTTTTGAAGTTTGTTTCCCTGCAACCTGCAATCCACATTGTGGATGTCGAAAAATATTTTCGTAATAAAATTTGAACTTTTTGGTTCCACATTTCTGCAACCCACAATGCATATTGTGGAAATTGGAACCTAAAAAGACAACAAAATCACCAAATAGCACTTCCGTGATTCTACAACCCGCAATTCATATTGTGGATTTTGGAAGAAATAAAATTCATTTCTGGTCACAAACGTTATCCCGCAATGTGGATTTGTAACACCCTAGTTTTGACCCCATTTGCATTAAATGTATATGATGTATATATTAATCGTGGTGTGGAGCTAAAGGAAAAAGCCCCACCATCGATTTGGTTGTGTCATGGTCGGCGATTGAAATCATTGCCGATGGTATATTGTGATATACGACACATATTAGTTTTGGCATCATGTAAATATACATCTTTAATTAAAATAAACCCCAACCAGCTATGTCAATGCAACCATGATGAAAGGGGCATGATTTTCCTAAGGATAAGGGGGGGAAATGTTAAACCATGAGCCTATGGGGAAAATCCATGTGTCATCCATTAAAAGAAAAAACATGATGTTAGTTGGGAATCTATTGCTGGGAAGTGGTGGGTGGCAGGACTGGCAGTCCTTTCCCACACACCCACTCCACTAATAGACTCTCCATCTTCACGTGGGCAGGGAAACCACTACCCATTACTCCAATTCTTGCTCATCCTCATGCATAGTATTTTCTTCATCGTTTCCTTACATAGAGAGCTGGAGAAACCGTTTACTATCACCCATGATTTTTCCTGTGAAGGAACCATTCATGATTTTGGTTTGTTGTTGTTCTCCCCATGAATTGTGGTTTTGTTGTAGGTTCATTCACATTGTGGTTACTATTGGTTCATCCATGAATTTGGTTGTTGTTGGTTTAATCCACGGTTTTTGTTTGTTGTGGGGGGGGGATTATGTTTCGGGTTGCTGCTGACTTGTTTTGCCCACAGTAGGGCCAAGAACAACTCTGCATTGATTTTTCCTGAGCTATGTTCACCATTTTTTGTTGCCATCCTGTTTTCTTTTGTTTCTCATAGAGTTGTGAATTGCTTGTTTTGCTGTGTGTATGCAGTGGTTGGTATTCAGATTGTGTTGGACTGGGAATGAAGGTTGGAGTATGCTTGATAAAACTGGTGTGTTTCGGAGCCACACAGACAGAGCTAAAGGGTTGGATTTCTTCTCCACAACTCCTGAATAGCACTAGAAGGAGGGTCAGGGCTTGAGGGACTGTGTAGTAGAGAAGGGACTGATTTCCTTGTGTTGGGTGTGTGTGGGTGTCCTAGAAGTCAGGCTAGTTCTAGTGTGTGTGTCCTGAACTCTTCAATGAGCTCACCATATTAGTATTCAACTTTTCCCATCTCCTTGATGGCCTGATAAACCCAACTGTGTTGGCTTGGCTAATTTGTGTATCCTTGGCTATGTGTAAGCCTGCTTATTCCTTATTCCTTAGGGAATCATGCCCGGCTCGAGGGTGACAGCATTGCTGAGAGATTAAGGAGCACGATGGTCTATGGTTGGGTGTAACATTGTAGTGACATAGCTGGTTGCAGGACGAATTCCTCAATAAGATAAGTATTCTTGTCTTTTTCATCTCTGCAATCATACTTACTATTTAATGAATTATGATGAACATGTTAAATTCTTGGATGTATGGTTTTGCTTCCGATGTATGATAACCATGTATGCATATTTACTTCAAAGCATTTTATTCTAGTTTATATGTATGCACATGTTCATGGGGGCTAGTTTCCCGGTTCGCTATTAGCATGGCAGCATCCTCTTCGTCGTTCGGAGGGTTGAGGATGTTAGAGGATTGCAGATTGTGGAAATAAAAAAATAAAAAAAAATTATTAAAAGTTAACCCCATAATCTCACTTCCTTCCACAATATTGATTGTTGATCTCTTCTAAATCTATGGCTTAAATTCATTTCTCTATTGAACTCAATGGTTTAAATATTTTCATTTTTCATTGTTTTGTTCATCATTTTTTAACTTGTAAATTTTACTCCAGCAAAAGAATTTGATGCGAATTTCTACCAAGATCATAAATTTTCTTTTTCTTTAGTGAATTACTGGTAAGTTTTGGAATCTCTTTCTTTGCATTGGTTTAACTGCAGTAGTTTTATATGATTAAAATTGATTTTTTTCCTCTAATTTTTCCCTAATTTACTCTACCCTACAACTATGTCGAGAAACTCAAGGTCAAAAACCGTTCTCAATGAGCAAAAGAATAAATACACCATTTCCATAATCTCCTCAAAAACCAATGCGAGGGTATTATAACTTATTACCTATACTCGTCTAGGATTTACTTGATCTTCAAAAAAAATAAATTCTCTAGTTTCCAACATGACCAGTCGGCCTTCCTAAACATAAGAAAATATGAATTCCACACTATAGCGACCAGACCTAATTTCATGCCCTATATAAACCCCGTCAAGTGGATGTTCAATCATGCAAACTAGAAGGAACTCTCTTTTGATGACCATTATCACAGCAATCTAGAATCCTTTCATCTAGATTTATTTACTAGAGCTTATGCACTTAACGCACCCCAACAATTGCTTAGTAAGTAATTCCTTGAAGCATCTGCCACACAGTACAATTTTGAGGAAATGATGAAGTCATGGATGGATAAACCTGTAGAATTCATTCCCAAGAAATACAAGTTTTACCCAATCTCCTAGTTTAGAGATCCTTTTTCCCTAATGAATACTATGTTATGTAGACTTTACGGGTTACCAAACTGCATAGTATTTAAGGATGAATGGACTCCCCTCGGCCATCATATTCTTACTACTAGGGATTCCTTCAACTGGGCTCTAATTTTATCAGTTTTTATAAGGAATCAATAGCAAAGTATGAGAAGACTCCAAAATCTAGGAAACCTACAATGAATTCAAACACCAATCATATATCCTTTATGATCACAATCAAACCAAAAAGGAAGCGACAAAGTCCTATGACAATCTAGTGGATTTGAAGAGATATGTCAAGGACATAACTGAAAATGTGTTAGTCCATAACAAATTTAAATTGAGAAGGATTAGTATTTCTCTCGATTCATGGGAAAATGTATGTGAATATGTAGATTCCAATATTCATGATGGACAAGTAAATTGGAAAAAGAGGTAGTTATCCTCAGAAAATTTGTTAAGTTTTCTGGACTTACCACTAATGGATCCGATTGAATAGGCCATGCCATAGAAGCTGAAGCTGGAACATATTGAAAGAATTTTTTTGAAAATCAAGGAGCATATTCACAATATTGATCATGTTCACCTAGATGAGATCAAGGAGTGGATTGAGACTCTTTTAACTTCGCAAATGAAAATCAATCTCTCTCTCTGAGAATGGGATAAAGTTAAGAAAGCAAAGATCGAATCCCTAGTTTAAAAGACTCAGTTGCAACTAGAATTTGTTGAGTATAGGTATATAATGGATCTATTAGATGAATTTTTGGAGTGGAAATATGCCCTTGGAAAATCTTAAAACTAATATTTTTTAATCCCAATTTCTTTGGATAATTTTCTTTCCTTTAAAATGTTGTAGTAATTATTTAAATACACGTGTTATCTCATAGGAAAGGGAGACAGAGCTTGTGGGAGTGAGCCTATAGGGTTGGGAGAAAGAACCTCAAGGGAAAGACTAGAGACCAGGGTAATTTCTAGGGGAAAATGTTCACCAATTGGCTATTTTTGTGTTTTTTCCAAAAAAAATTTCGGTATTTGGTCTTTTTTAGTGTCTAATATAGATTATATTTACATAAAATATGTTTATTTATCATAATATTTGCCAAAATTGACACGTTTCAGTGTTAATTTTATGTTTCATATATAATATTCACCTACGTATCTATAAACATGTTTTCTTTTAATCCAAAACAATCGCCTCTAGAATACTATTCTTAAGTATAATATTAGAATCCTTAAAAAATACCCTGCCAGAGACACTCTGTAATTTATGCAGGATTGTACTTTCTTGCATTTGTAATAAAATTCACATTGTTTCGCTTGGTATCTTTTTATTATTCATTGAATTTATTTAATGAATGTTGCTTATTATTCCATTTCTCTGTGAACTTCATTATATGTTTGTTCATTATCAAACACGTTGATTTATGTATTGATATCTCATTACTAAATTACTTTGTTGTTTATGTGTTAAGTAAATTTATTTACTTAACTCATTTACAATGAATACAAATTAATGAATAATCACTACTGCAAATATTTTTTTTTCAATTAGTATTACTCTACCGCAACAATGACACACTTAATCTCTTTGAATATAATTGTTCAATTGTAATTGTTTCAGTTTGATTTGAAGTTGGAAAAGAAAAGATCTGATTTATATTTCTATACGTTGGATTAACTTTTTGTCATAACTTAAAGATATGATTGTTCTATTACAAACCATACACAGTTCTTGTTTTAGTTCACTTAGACACTTCTATTTACTGTTAAATAAAAACCTCCCAATATCTTCCAAAGAGGAAGAATAGATCCATTTGGATCTAGACACCTTGATCCAGTGGAGGCCTTATATCCTTAGGTTTTAGTTATCCCAAAAATCTTGGGGATAAAACCATCTTTGCTTGAGATTGTTTGAATCCCTTCAGGTTGTACTTTTTCCTCCTATTGATTTCCTTGTAGGTTTCCACCAACTACAATATTGGGCATTAAACAAATAGCGCTAAAAGGAGGGACATGATACATCATGCATAAACAAAGGATTTCTAAACCTCCTCCACCAAAATAACTAGTTGTTACAAGAATCCAATCCCAAGTGTCAACATCCACTGTGCAACTAGTAAAACACTAAAACACATTCCTTACTACCCCTATACTAGAACATGTTAATAGAAGACCTAAAATTATCTTTGTCTCACCTACTAGAGCGCCTTTGAATCTCGAATAGTTCAGGAAAAGTACTTGGGAAATACCTTCTAGGGTAGAGCATAGGGCTAAGGTCACTTAGAACCTCAAAAACATCTTATCCGAAATCCCTTAAACTAAAAATTTACCTTTTAGTACAAGAAACCAGGGCATAGTTAAACAAGAATTCCATCCTGAGATCCAAAACAAAGCTTTATTTAAAGAAATAAATCATACTCAAGAATGTCCACAACTAGACGTACTATGTGGTGGACCACCACCTACACCCCCTGTGTGATCTTCGTCACCTTCTGAGGAATCCTTACAAAGAAAAACATCGTCTAGTACCTCTTCTTCAGAATAAATCCCAATGGATGCACGTTTAAATACACCATGGTTGGATTAGGATGTTGTGTTTATTCCTGGAAAACAAGATAATTTGCCTAAAAATCTTGTGAAGTGGATCCCTAGGTTTAATCCTAACAGTAGATCACTTGCTGAGGATCACATTAAAACTTTTATGCAATCCATCAGATTTATAAGCATGCTACATGAGGATGTATTTTGTATACTATTCCCTTATTCCTTTGAAGTAAAGGCATCAACTTGGTATTTTTCCTTAGAATATAGATCAATAAATTCATGGGATGAATTTGAAAATTTGTTCCTCCAAAAGTTGGGGATGACAACACTACCGAAGATTTGGTGATGGATCTGTCCTCTTTGAGTATAAAATGGAAACAAAGGGTGAAGGAATTCAATTATAGTTTCTCCTATTTGAAAAACATAATTACTACCAATGTTCTTCATGTTGAATACTTATTGTCTTCCTACTACATTCAAAGTCTACCTACTCCCATCATGACGTGGGTAAAAAGAGCACATAAACCCAATTTGTAAGAGGATTTTGCAAAATCCAACCCAGTGGAAAAATACATGTTCTTCTTAAAAGATAATCCAGATATAGGAGAAGATTAGCCTTCCACATCCCACAGAAGACAAGAAAATTACCCCAAACCAACAATGCAAATGAAATACCCTTTCGAAATAGATAACATGAAGAAACGTTTACAAAATATTTTTAATGAAATGGTGGACCTAAAAATAACTAATAATGAAAATCAAGCAAACAACATAGGTTTGGCAAGCCCACCTTTTAGGTTTTGCCTACTCCCAAGAGGGCATTACAAGATACTCATCATAAAGCATTTCTTTCGTTGCTTCCATTATGGTACAGTTCTTTCATTCTGAAATAGTGTTTGACTGAGGATTGTATGGAGTGTTAGAATAATGAACCCGTATTTACCTACCTTAGACATTAATTTAATTAATTTTTTCTTATTACCCAGTTTCCTAGATTCCATTCTATGCTAGTTTCCTTTGGTTTCCTTATACAAGTCCTAGAAGTAAACACATGCTAAAACTGAGTCATGTATCACTTGGGAAACATCCTGGAAACCAAAGTTAGCATGTCTTCTTTATTATATTTCCTCCAAAGCACATATCTTCTTTTTTTGAAAAGATGCCTTGTTTTATTCTGATTTAAGGCAAAAGGAAAAGCTAGACTAGGTGTAGTTGACTTGTTTTTTCCCACATAATCATCCCTCCTTTTATCCAAATAAAATCATGTATTAGTTGTATTCCCATCCCTCTTTATCTCACCCACTTGAATTAGAGAATTCATGAGCATATTCATAGATTTGGAAACTGCTTTATGCACCTATGGGGGATTTGACTAGATTTAGTAAGCCTGCATTTTTACTATTTCGAATGGAATCCTTATGCATTGTATTATCTCATGTAATTATATATTGAAGCATTCTATTACTTCACAAGGTTGGATATTGTACACTTATTGAATATAGATTAGTGTTATGCTCCAATTTCAGTTAGCTTTGGTGTGAATTTTGCATGTTTGATTAGAAATTTTGTGAGTGTAATTGTTATATCTCTTGGGTCCAATTTACACATGGTATTAGATCCTTTGTAGATTTATTTATCTCCTTCCTTATTACTATTGCAATTTCGACAACTTGACTGGGAGCGCATTCTACTGGATGAAGAGCACAGTTTCCGAGCTATGGACCAATCTCAGAAGATCATCTTGACTCCATTCAATTTATTTGAGTGGAAAGATGAGATGGAGATATTTTTTAGAGATAAATGTCTCTATAGGGTGACTATGGAAACTAAGGCAGAGCTGAATGCAGCTGCAAAGAAAATTAAATGGAACAACAGGAGGGATGAGGCCTATGGTCTTTTGTGTCTGAGCATTTCAAGAGACCTCTTCTTCCATATTGATGGATTGAAATCACCTAATGAAGTGTGGGAGAATATAGAAGATATTTTTGGAATGAAATATGAGAATATTTGACATCAAATCAAGAATGATCTGATCTCCTTGAGTCCCAGCAGCTTCAAATCATTCCAACTCTACTTTTGTAAGTTTAAGGCCCTTATTTTGCAGTTGAAATTAGTGTGGGATCGAAAAGAAGGAAGAGAAACTATTTTTTTCCATAATATCTAATATTGGTCCTGATTATGAAATGGTTTTTTTGACCTTCCATGTCACCAAGTTGAGAGCTCGACCCTGGAAGATTCCTAAGCTTGCAGAGTTCATAGAATCCCTCACACAGGATCAAGATAAGTTGGTGATGAAGGGCACCTTCAAACCTTCCAAAGACCAAGATTTGATTCCTAGATATTAAAGGGTGGTTTTAAAAAGAAAGAAAAAATATGAAAAACCACCTGAGTAAAAGAGAGATGAACAAGTCTCGAGAGGATCCCCAAGGCTCCAAGAAGAACTCCAAAAAGAAGAAGAACAAAGGAGAAAAGAGGAAGTGCACATACTGTAGTAAGGGCTATCATACTAAGAGCTCTTGTATGAAGAAGCAAATTTACATGTTGACACAACTCTTGGAGAAGAATAACATCTCCCTTCTTGATTGCTCAAAGAAGAGGGAAGGAGGATCAAATTCAGAGGATAGAGAGAGAGTACATGCCTTGGTTGCTAGCACCTCAAGCTCACCTAGATTCATCATAGACTCTGGAGATTCTAGACATATGGTTTGAAAAAATGAGACATTATCCTATCTTGACATGTTGAAAGGTCCATCAATAGTTTTGGGAGATGACTCTCTCACTGACAGTTTGGGGAAGGGAAGGATTGCTCTTGAGTACGGCAAGTTCAATAATGTGTTGTATGTTCCAGGTCTTGACTCTAATCTCTTGTCGGTGTATTAGATGGATCATAATGGGTCTCCAAATAAGGTCATATTATTCCCCAATGATGTTGAAATCATTGATATTTCAAATGGTAAAGTCATAGCAAAAGGTGTTTTTGATCACAATTTGAAGGTATACAAGTTTTCCCATTTTCTACCATACTCAAACCGCTCTCCTCTTTTGATTCATGCTAATGAAGCAAGCAAGATTTGCATGAAATATTTGGCAATATTAACTATAAGTATCTTTATTATTTGATTGAAAAGGATATGGTCATATGGTTACAAAAGATCAAGTTTTCTAAGGGAGCCTATCAAGGTTGTATCCTAGGAAAACACCTAGAGCACAAGTATGAGAAAGATAGTCATGAGAGAACCTCTGCACCTATTGAGCTGATCCATAGTGACATTGCTGGTCCATTCCCTCATATGTCAGTGAGTCAAGACAAATATGTGCTGACCTTCATAAATTACTTTTCCAGGTATTGTTGTTTTCACTTCCTAAAGCATAAGTGTGAAGTTTTTTACCTCTTCAAAGTCTTTAGAGCCTTGGTTGAAAACCAGTTTGGGAGGAAACTCAAGATCCTCATATATGACAATGGTGGTGAGTATGTTAAGTCTAATTTCATTTAGTATTGTAAATATGTAGGTATTCAAATGCATCATTAGATCCCTTACACACCACAACAAAATGGTGTTACTGAGAGAAAGAACAGATCATTGAAGGAGATGGCAACCTGCATGATGGAGGATAAGATTTTGCCACCAAAGTTTTGGTCCGATGCTATCAACTATGCATCCCACCTATAGAATAGGGTTCCTCATAAGTATATTTATGGTATGACTCATTTCAAATCTTGGAGTGTGCACAAGCCAGATGTGACCCATTTCAGGATTTCTGGTTTAAAGGCTTGGGATAGAATTCCAACTTAAAAGAGGAAGGTTTTGCAGCCCCAAAGCCAAGAGTGCCTATTTGTTGGGAATTATGAAGATTAAAAAGGGTACAAGATGATAAACTTGAGCAATAACAAATATTTCTTTGAAATAAGTGTTCAGTTCCAAGAAGATCCTTTAGTAGTAATTGAAGTTGGAGAGTCTTCTTCACCACCAGATCCATTGATTGTAAGTGAAGGGACTAATGAGTTTGATGATTCTGATATTTATAATAATGATGATTTGAATGCATATCCTAACATTCCTAGAATACCAAAATGGGTATCAAATACCATTCATGCAGCTGGGGAACTAGTTGGAAATCCTAGTGACACAGGAGGACAAGATCTCAATTTGAGAGTGACCTTTGTGTGAAAGATCCTCTATTTGATTAGAAGTTATATATGATGGTTGAATAAGATCCATATACATATTAGTATGCAGCACAAGATCCAATATGGAAAACATCCATGAAAGAAGAATTCAGCTCGCTCCAGAAGAACAACAGTTGGGAACTAGTTGATCTTCCCCCAGGGAGGAAGCTAGTTCAATGTAAGTGGGTTTTCAAGACTAAGTTTGATTCTGATGGTTTGAATTTGAAATATAAGGAAACATTGGGATCCAAGGGCTACTAAAAAGTACATGGTATTTACTACAATGAAACCCTTTTACCAGTGGAAACGATGGACTTCATAAGGATAGCTCTAGCCATTGCGGCTTCGAAGCAGTGGGAGGTAGATCACATGGATGTCAAGTGTTATTTAATAAATGGAGATCTCACTGAATATATTTACATGAAGAAACCTAAATGGTTTGTTTCTAATCCATATTTAGTGTGTAGGTTAAAAAAATAATTGTATGGGCTCAAGCAAGCCCGCAGGTCTTGGTATGCCAAGATTGATGGATTTTTGCTATCACTGAGTTTTGTTCGATGCTAGTATGATCCTAATGTATATTTGAGGCCTATTCATGCTTATTTTATGATTATTTTCTTTTATGTGGATGACCTTCTGATTACAGGAAGTTGAAAAGAAGAGATTGCCTACTTGAAGGATGCAATGAACCATGCATTTTCTATGACAGATTTGGGATTGTTGAGCCAATTCTTGGGTCTTGAAATTGCTCAATATGAACATGGAATAAAAGTACATCAGTCCAAGTAAGCTTTGGATTTTCTGAACAAGTTCAACATGAAATATTGCAACCCAAGCAAGGCTCCTTTCTTTTCAAGAGTTAAGCTTGAAGAAGCAGGTTCTTCTCCTATGGTACATAATACACTATATAGGCAGTTGATTGGGTGTTTTATTTATCTTACACACACTCAAACTGATATATATTATGCATTTAGTGTGTCTTTGAGATACATGGATCAGCCTCATGAGATCCACTGGAGGGAAACCAAAAGGATCCTAAACTTTGTTCAAGGAACAAGAACTTGTGGGATCTTGTACAAAGAAAAATATGATCTTTATTTGATTGGGTTTACTGACAGTGATTTGGAAAGTGATAACACAAATCAAAAGTCTACATCAGGATATGTGTTCATGCTTGCAAAAGGACCAGTCATCTAGTTAAGCAAGAAGTAGAGTGCCATAGGACTCTCATCTACAGAAGCATAGTATAGAGGACTTGTAAATGTTGCAACTCAATGTTTGTGGTTGCAGGGGACACTTGGAGAATGTGGCTTCGAATCAGAGTTTTCAACTATTATCTACTATGATAATTGGAGAACCATTTGAATCTGCAATGATCTAGTTGAGAGACAGCAAACCAAGAACATTGAGATCCATATGCACTACATCAGATATCTTGTGCATGATGGCACCATTGATCTACTCTTATGTACATCTTCAGAAAAAGTAGCAAACATATTCACCAAATTTTTTTGTGAGAAGACATTCAGCAATCTCAAATCACTGCTGGGGATTTCTGATAATGCTATGAAGCATGATTGATGACAAGATTTCAAAAATTTTGTTTTTCCTGTCCATCTTTAAGGGAGGATTTTCCCATTGGGTTTTTTACGCTTTCCTTGGTTGTATGGAAAATAAGTATGTAAAGGGTGACTAAGCCTTGTTGATAGGCCCTATATTTTTCTGATATTTACTCATAAATTTAGGATTAAGGGGGGGTGTTAGAATAATCAACCCATATTTACCTACCTTAGACATTAATTTAATTATTTTTTTCTTATTACCTAGTTTCCTAGATTCCATTCTATGCTAGTTTCCTTCTACAAGTCCTAGAAGTCAACACATGCTAAAAATAAGTCATGGAGCACTTGGGAAACATCTTGGAAACCCAATTTAGTATTTCTGCTTTATTCTAGATCCTCCAAAGTGCATATCTACTTTTTCTGAAAAGCTTCCTTCTTTTATTCTGATTTAAGGAAAAAGGAAAAGCTAGACTAGGTGTAGTTGACTTGTTTTTTTCCCACATCATAATCCCTCATTTTATCCAAATAAAATAGTTTATGAGTTGTATTTCCATCCCTCTTTAGTGTTCCCACTTGACTTAAAAAATTCGTGAGCATCTTCATAGATTTGGAAACTGCTTTATTCACCTATGGGGGATTTGACTAGATTTAGTAAGCATTATTTTTTACTATTTCGAATGGAATCCTTATGAATTCAATTCTCTCATGTAATGATATATTTCATAATCCTATTACTTCACCAGGTTGGATATTGTACACTTATTGAATAGAGATTAGTTTTGTGCTTCAAGTTTAGTCTCCTTTGGTGTGAATTTTGCATGTTTGATTAACAATTTTGTGAGTGTAATTGTTCTCTCTCGTGGGTTCAATTTCCAAATGGAGTGATCAGATCCCTCTTAATCCCAATCTCTCTACACAGTTCCTTGAAATCTTCCAAGGTGAACTCTCCTCCATTATCTAACCATAGAGTCTTGATATTTTTTCAATTTGGTTCTCGACCAAGGCTTTGTATTCCTTGAACTTATTGAATACTTCATTTTTCCCTCTCAATAAATATATCCAATTCTTATGTGAGAATTCACTATAAAGGAAATATTGTCCATATACCCTCTTAGAATTGGTCAACATACATCTGAGTAAACTATCTATACGATTCCTTTAGCCTTTCTTTCACTGTTGGGAAATGTCTTATTTGCATTCTTTCCTTGCGCACATCCTTTATAAGTTCTTTCATGATTTTCCTATATTTCTTGAAGTATTGAGACTCCTTTTCTTGCAATCGGTAGTTCTTTGTAGTTCACATGTGCAAGCCTTTAGTGCCACAATTCAATTGGTTCTATTGACTCATGAAATAATGCTTATTCAGGTTGTCCGTTTAGCTTATACAAGTGTCTGTCTTGTTCTCCAATTATTGTTGCATCATTAGCTGTATTTATTTTAGGCCATAGTAGAACTTGGACACTAAAAACTGTAAATATCATCCCCTTTGCATCTAGTGCAGAGATGGACAAGAGTTTCTTCTTGGAACACATATCACTTCCTTCATATTTAAATATTTCTTGGAGTCTATATTGTATGAAGCTTCTCCACTCCCTTTTATCAGGTATGATAATCATCCTCAATCTTCACCTTGTGAGGTGACTCATGCTCAGACATGTTGACTAATGATTCTTTGTATCGAGTCATGTGTTTAAATTCCCCACTATCCACAAGACAATCATTGCTTCCATGTGATATAGTTACCATAAGTTATGAGATTAGTACATACTCTTCATCTGAATCATCCTTCTCTCTTCTGAATCTTTTCTTTCTTGTTTCATCGTCTTCTGTGGTATGAAAATATGTATCTTCTTCCTATTGGGATAGTCTCTTCCAATGTGTCCCTTTTCATCACAAGTATATCGTCAGATGTTAGAGTGATATGTTCTAAAATTATTTTGTTTGTTATCCTTCTTCTTATTGTGATGTCTGTTCTGCTTACTCTCCTTATTCTTGAAGTTCTTCCTAGTATGAACAATGATATCTTGATCTTCAGTTGCGCCCATATTCTCTTATTTTGTTGTTAGTTGAGATTCTTATTCTGTGCATTCTTCTTTGAGTTGATTTAAGGAGACCAATTTCCTTCTTACACAGATTCTTTGAATGAATGAATCCCAATATCTTGGGATTTCATTCAAGGTGGTCATCACAATCTCTCCTTCTGCTAGATTTTCTTAAATTGCTTCAAGTTTTTCCTTGATTTGAGCAACGCTGTGATGTGGGAATGCATAGTTTTTGAGTTTTGTAACTTCAAATTATTTAGTTGGTTCCTCAGTGTAATATTTCAGTTTATTTTCTTTCCTTTGAACATCTTTTCCAAAGCACAAAATACTTCCTTTGGTTTCTTGACTGATGACACATGGGGGATGAGGTGATCCTTAATTGAATCTTCAATTATTCTCTTGGATTTAAGAAAATTATTATTATGAGTGGCCATGCCCTCATCTCCCTATGGATAAGGAACTTGTATTAAATTATGTCACAATAATCTTAAGACAAAGCACACACTTACAAGAGATTCAAGACAATTTAGGCATGAAATGAAATAACAGTACTACAATAGGAGATTGCAGTTGTATACTATAAAAATAGAAAGAAAATAAATAATACAATGTCATACAAACTTGCATTAATGCAAGACAATTTGAATTCACTATAGGTCATTCGAATTGCACGGATGTGTGTACCCTAACTGTCTGTTAGCCACACTCAACATACTAGTTAACCACTAAGCTAGCCATGATTGACTCTAAATGAGTCATAAATGAATTAGAGTGTAATAAATGACTGCGTCTAACTAAATGTAACTCAATTACATGTCACTACATGTCAATCAGTAGGTGGTAGCACATCACTAACTCTAGTCATCTCCGATGAAGTTAACTGAATTGATACTGCTCATCAGAAACTGATGGATGCACATTAACTCACTCCAGTTCACTGAAATCAGCCCAAAATAGACAATGACATGAGGGAATCACCTTTACAACTCATATTAACTTATTTTTAGGTGAAAAAACATTCATTTAACTATTTGGTGCACTTATGACACTTAGATCACCCCAAAATTCCTTCCTGATTAAAGGAGGAAGCGTAGTTAGCCTCCCTGATTGAAGGAGAAGGTTTAGTTGGCCTCCCTGATTAAAGGAGCATGTCAGTGTACTCATGCTGATGTCGTGGTGTGCTGATGCTGATGCCAATGGAGTCAATAAACTTAGAATAGTGGTTAATTATCCAAAATTGACAAAATAGGTGTGTGGGTTGGATAATGACTCCAACAACTTATCCACTGATGTACTAATCCAAATCATTTTCTTCAAGGATTAGGGATATTGTGTACTTCCATTCTTGAAAGTTAGTATCCCCTCCGATAGTTTCCTAAGGCTCAGTATGGTGAGTCATATTTTCAAGTGAGAACTTTAAATGGAAATAGTAAAGATTCATATCTTACCGATTTTAGGTGTCTAACTTGGTTCTAGGGCCGGATAAGCCAGGGTTTGTCACAAAAACCCTAATTTTCAAAAACTGGAGTTTGGAAATTATGTTTGGATAGAAAGATGCACTTCCTTGGGGAGGGTTACTCATCTAGGTCCTTTTTTCAAGACTGAGGTGGGAAGCTCCAAAACTTGATACCCTACTTTCTCTCGACACTAGTGACAGGATCAAAATGAAATTGCTTCCACCAAAATATGAACCCTACTGAGGCGAGTTATCCTATACCTCTTTTTCTTGACGAAATGTGGAGAGAAGGCCTTTGACTAGGAATCTATATTTTTTCGTTGTTGCATAGTTCCTTATTTTGAGAGAATCTTTGATTCCTTGGTTAGGATCTTTATTTGAATGAATAAGAAGTACAAAAATATGCATAAGATAAAATAGATATGCAAGGAACATATATTTTCACTTGGGAAACAATAAAGGAGAAAACACCACAAACTTACTCATAATAGTGTAGTGACAAATACTATATCATAAGATGAAAAAAGCCATCATTAATATGTCTTTTGTAACTATCTATCTCTCCTTTTGTCTTTATCTCTCTACTCATCTGAACTTGAGTGAGGGAAAGTGTGTATAAATGAGGGAGGGTTCCTCCCTATTTATACCTTTCAAGTGACTAGGATAATACATGACTAGGGCTGACGTCTCACCGTAACAGGTTCAACTTCTCCTATAGAGACTCCAAAAATACATTGCATGATGTTACACTTGGGAATATTTCCATGAATTACAGCATAGGTTGTACCTCAAGATCCATAGAAAGTAATGACATCCCAAAGGGAGGTAAATACATCTTTGATGGGGGTACAACAACATATAATGGTAATATACATCAAAATACCTTTCAAAGTTACAAATACATCAACATGTTTCAACAAGTCACTCCCAATAAGAATCGAGGATGCCAAAGATACTACATGGTTTAGGGAAACTTGATATCTTTCGTAACTAACAAACATAGTAGTCACAAGGTCTGTTTACCTACCCTTTGTAGAGTCTTGTAAATAACTTTTTATGTTAAGTTTTTTTATTCAAAGAGAAAAATGTATCATTGAAATAATAATAAGCACAACAAAACAAAAGAGAATAAAAATATTTATCCTCAGAAATCCTCATGGGAAAGAAAACCCATCAAAACTTCCTCCATATAGATTTCACCCAAGTACATTGTAAGATTAAAAAAACAAGACTAGATTGCTTCCTTTCCTCTAGATGGTTTTCTTCTTCTCTCTTTAATTAAATTGCTTAAGTTCCATGTGTGTCCAAATGAGTGAGGTGCCTCCCCTATTTATAATGATCATTATAGAATCCTAATAACCCATCATGGATGACTTATGCTACAAATCAGGGCCGACTTGACTTGGGAGGCTCAATAATTCATTTTCATAATACTTTTTTAGGGTACTACTCACCTGAATTACAACAAAGGCTTTAACTCAAGAATTTAAATGACCAATTACATCAAGGACATCCCTAATCATAGGAACAACATCGATGAATAGGTAATAACGATAATAATACAGAACAAAATATATTCCACATTTACATTCCTTTAACACTCCCTCTTAATAGAAAAGGTATTATATAACAAAACAATACGTTTATACAATTAACTGGTAAGTCTATACATCCTAGGAAGTTTTCACAACTATATAAACATTATCATTGTCTATTGAATATCACAATCATAGAGCATCAGATGTTGATCATTATGTCACGAACACATTCATACAAGCGTAGTATCTTGACGCATCATAACAAGCACTGTATCTTGTTGCATCATCATAAGCATCATATCACATCTCATCGCATCATCATGAACATCACATATCATAGAATCATCACAACCAACACATATCATTTTATCATCATGAGCATCACATCTCGTCACATCATCATAAGCATCACATCTCGTCACATCATCACAAGCATCACATATCATCTCGTTATAATGAGCATCACATCTCATCGCATCATCATGAACATCACATCTTGTTGCATAATCATGAGAATCACATCTTATCACATTATCACAACTATCACATCTTGAGGATCGGATCACATCACCTGCAATAAAGACAAAATCACAAATTACTGTGAAATCTCCCACAAAATCAAAATATGTTGGATCATTCATGAATGAATGTAGGAAAATAACATTTGCAAATGAATTCCAGACCAAAACATATATAAATGAATTCCATAACATAACATCTACAAATGAATGTTAAACCACAATGTATGTAGATGAACTCCATACCATGACGTCCGCAAATGAATTCCATACCAAAACGTCTGCAAATGAATGCCATACCACAATTTCTTGAAACGAATGCGATACCACAACATCTAAAATGAATGTTGGCCCACAATGTCTACAAATGAGAGCTATACTACAACATATGAAAATTAATGTTATACCACAACATCCACAAATGAATGCTAGAACACGAGGTCTGCAAATAAATGCCAAACCACAATGTCCGCAAATGACTGTCGTACCACAATGTTTGCAAATGAATGAAAAAAAATAATGTCTTAATATATATTTTGGATCACAACGTCTACAAATGTATGCCATACCATAACGTCTGCAAATGAATGTAGTACTACATCTCATTGGGATCTTCCTATTTGAAGATACAACCAACCTTCCTAGGATATTCCTTGTGCTGATTCCATCAACCATGTTGTAATCTACCCTTACTTATAGGACCAATCATACTGGGATCCACCCTTGTTGATTTCACCAACCATGTTGGGACCTACCCACGAAGATACAATAAGGATCTATATATAGTTATCAGATTACTGGGGCTTGTCATTATCTTCTGGTACATTCACAAGTTCATCAAGTAATAATCAGTACTTACATACCATTACCATATCATTCTCTTATTATCACTCCCTCTTACCAAGTATTTTCTTTCAAACTACACCAATCTTTCCTCTAAAACATTCAATCTTCACATGAGACAAAGGCTTATTTAAAACATGCAACTTGTTCCTCTGTAGGAACATACTAGATTTGTATGGATCTTCTCTGCACCATATACTGAATGTAATGATACTATATATCTGTGTGATTTGGATTATCATGGAACACCAGGTTCTATGTTAACTTGATATAACTCTGGTTGTCATAGTAAATATCAGTTGCATCCATTTCAGTATAAAACAATCCGGTCAATAATTTGTGAAGCCATAATACTTCACTACAGTATGAGCATGTTGCAATGTATTCATCCTATGATGTACTGAGTCCAACACTAGTTTTCTTTCTACTAAGCCATGAGATCATACCTGATCCCAAACTAAAACAACATCCTGAAGTGCTCTTTATGTCTTCAACACTTCTTTCACAATCTAAATCAGTGTATCTAGATTATCTACACTCACTATTAGCTTCATATGTGATGTTGTAATTGAATGTACCCTTTAGGTACCTCATCACATGTTTTTCTACAAATAGGTGGACATGTCTAGCTTCTACCATATATTGAATTAATTTGTTCACCACAAAACATATATCTGGAACTATATTTTTGAAATACATCACTGAGCCAATAATCTATCTTATAGTGTAAGATCTACTCTTTCCAAAGAGTCATCATTTAGTAGCTTCAGGATTGTCACCATCAAAGGGTTCATTTGATTACAATCCAACATCACAAATCTCTTTAGGATATCAACTGCATATTTTCCATGGTTTAGGAAGATTTCATTTGGGAACTGCCATACTTAAAGACCTACAAAGTAATGCATCATGCCAATATCTTTCATTTCAAATTCTGTCACAAGATTCTTCTTACATTCATTGATGAGATTCTCCTTTCCTGTAAAAAATAGATCATATACATACAATAGTAATATCATGATCCTGTCATATTCAACCTTATAGTAAAGGTTGGAATATTCTTTAATATTGGTAAATCCTAGACTCATTAGGAATTCATGAATTCTTTGGTACCATGCTCTAGGTGTCTGCTTTAATACACCTATTTCTCTCTTTAGTCGGCACATATGTGTTTTATTTTCATGTGTCTCAAAACCTAGAGGTTGTTCAATATACACTTCCTCTTCTATGACACCATTTAGAAAGGTTGTATTTGCATCCATTTGGTATAATTTCCATCTCATCTTAGAATCCAATGCAAGAATTGTTCTGATCGAGGTATATCTAGCTACTAGTGGAAAAGTTTCTTTATAATCAATCCCTTATTTATGAGAGAACGCTCATCCGATAAATATTTCTTTGTGTGAGTAATTTAAACCACCAAGTGAGTAATTTGAACCACAAGAGAATCTAGGAGTGTTATTGAAGCTCACAAATCAAATTTGGGTGCAAGAATCAACAAAAACCATCAAATTACAGATAAATTACACACACAATGTGAACAAAAAAAAGATAATTCCGTACTTTCTAACCATGAAACTTGTTATTATAAGGTATATAATACATCGTAGGAGTTTTGTGAGGCTTTGGAAGCCAATTGTCAGCATACAAGTCAAAATTGCCAAAATGGCATCAAAACCCCCTAAGTGGGCCAATCATGTCAAAAATCACCCCAAACTACCATGAATTACTGATTTGACATGGATGGTGTTTTTCATCACTGATTACACCTTCTATATCATGGGTGTGTAATTATGGGTGGTTTAGAGTCTCAATACAACATTTAATGCACAAAATCAGGCCAAATTTGGGCAAAATCCCACTCTAGCGCTCCATGTCAACTTAGCTGACCACATCCATGTATGGAAGCATGACAATTTTTATGGAGGTACACATGTGGCTGTTTGAATGATATTTATTTCCCATGTGGATGTGAAAGCCCCAATTTGTCATGGCATATGTCCAACTAAGCACCCCTAGTCCACCTCATAGTGTGTGAAAGCTTAAAAAGAAATAAAATTGACTAATTAGTGTAACTAAGTTAATAATGATGGATTACTATTCTAAAACCCTCCATTAATACAACAACTAAGTACAGCTCACAAAATTATGGATGCCTTGGCAACAATGGCTCAAGTCACCTCAAATACATAGTTCATAAATTACAATTTTATTTGTCCATGTGAACCGAGGAAAAGAAGGAAAACCTCATGGGAAAAAATTTCCCTAAAGAATTGACATGGGGATGAACCTACAAAAATATAACATAAAATTAGCATCCTTAACTCATCCCAAGCAAATATCTCAGGTAGGTGAAGGTCTTCTCAGTGAAATCCTTGGTAGAAATATCAGTAGTTTGCTCGGTGGATGGGAAATATTGCAGTGAGATCACCCTGTCATGCACTAAGCCCCGACTGTAATGCATGCATATATCTATGTGCTTTGTCCTCTTCCTCTGTACTAGATCAGTATATATCTTGATGGCACTCTGATTATCTACCCAAATTTCAGTTGGAAAATCAATTGTGACACCAAACTCCCGAAGAATTCCCTGCAACCAAATACACTGTGTAGCAGCATTGAGTGCTACCCTGTACTTGGCCTCTGCTGATGAAAGTGAAATAGTGTGTTGTTTCTTACTTGAATAGAAAATGGGACCTTCAAAAAACATGAATACAAAAACTGAAGTTGAATTCCTGTCATTTGGGTCACCAGCCCAATCTGAATCAGAAAATCCAACTAGTTGAAGTGAGGAACTAGCTGTGTAGTGCACCCCAAAGTTCTTGGTTCCTTGGAAATATTGAAGAATTCTATTCTCTGCTCTCCAATGGAGATCATGTGGCTGGTCGATATGTCTTGCTACAACACTCACAGCATAGACAAATCATGTCTTGCGTGAATAAGCTAGATCAAGCTGCCCACTAGTTTTCTGTAGAGTGTAAAATCTACCACTGGAGAATTTCCAAATTCATGTATTTTAATACCATAGAGAAAGGGAGACTTGGATTCCTTACACTCATCCATTTTGAATTTCTTTATCAGGTCTGAAGCATACCATGGCTGACTAATCATGATGCCCTTGTCATTTTTCTCAATTTCCAAGACCAAAAATTCCCTTAGCAATCCTAGGTCTCTCATGGGAAACTTACTGTGCAAAGATGAATTAATTTGGCCTGTTAAATTTATGCAGCGACCTATAATAATACGATCATCAATAGAGAGAACAATCACCTGCAATATACCATCATGTTGGTCAAAATACACATTAGGGTCTGATTTTCATCTAGTGAAGCCAATTGAAAGCAAGAAAGCATCCGTTTTTGCATACCAAGCCCCGAGGTGCTTGCTTGAGTCCATATAGTGATTTTTTCAGCCTACATACCAATGAAGTACCCTCTTGGAAACCTTCAGGATTCTGCATATATATTTTCTCCTATAGCTCACCATGCAATAATGCACTCTTGACATCCATGTGGTGAACTTCCCAACCTTTACTAGCTGTCAGTGCTAGAACTAGTCTTATTGAGTCCATCTTTGCAACCAATGCAAATATCTTTGTGTAATCAACACCATGGACTTGAGAATAGACTTTAGCAACTAAACTTTCCTTATGTTTCATATCAGAACCATCAGCAGAAAATTTGGTCTGGAAAATCCATTTGCATTGAACAACCTTCCTCTTGGGAAGAAGGGGAACCTTTTCCCATGTATTGTTGTCTTGGAGGGACTGAAATCCATTCTCCATTGCTGATTTCCATCTAGGTTTAGTACATGCTTTCTGAACCCAACCAGCATATAACAGTGCTCAAAAAGAGCACTATAACTTGCAAAGAAAGATTTACTATTTTGTGATCTAATCTTCCTAGGTTCATGGGGATTGCTTGCCAATTCCCCAGCTACTTGTACAATTTTGTCAGCCCACTTGGGCCTATATGGTGATTCATCTACAACAATATCATCTTCAGCAACATTTTTATCAAAAATATCATCTAAAACAGAGAATTCATCATCACTTACATCTTCAAATGTTTGAGGAGATGAGCATTCCCCCGGTGCAAGTTCAAAATATGGAATTGGCTCTTCTTCAAATTTCACACTTATATCAACAAATGCCTTGCAAGTAGAAGTGTGAAAGAGCTTGCACCCTTTGGTTTCCTCACCATATCCAACCATGAGGCACTCCTTGCTTTGTGATTGCAAGGATTTCCTCTTCTCAAAAGGAATTCTAGCCCATGCGTTTGTCCTGAAAATTATGAAATTTGAGACATTTGGCTTTTTCCCAAACCATGCCTCATAAGGGGCCATTCCTTTCACTAATTTATGGAAATATCTATTTTGGATGGGATTAGCACAGCCAATGGCTTCAGGCCATAGGTTGGGATTAATATCCCTTACCTCTATCATGCAAGTTTCCATCTCTTTGAGAGATCTATTCTTCCTCTTAGCCACACCATTTTACTGTCGTGTGTAGGGAGTTGAGTGTTGCATTTGGATACCACACTCCTCACAAAGTTTTGGTAGGTTATTTTTCACATATTCCTTCCATTATCATTCCTAAGGACTTTTATCTTCTTCCCACTCTGATTTTCTACAAGTGCTTTCCAGATCTTGAGTTGTTCAAACACCTCAAATTTCAATTTCAAAAAATACACCCAACAGAATCGTGAGTATTCATCTATGAATGTAAGTACATACCTAGATCCACCATATTAAGGAGTGGGTAATGGACCAATCAAATCAGAATTTACCAACCCAAGTGGTTGTGTTTCACTCCTTTCCTTCCCCTTCTCATAGCTCTGCTTAGGATGCTTCCCAATCCCACATCCAATACATCCTCCAGTTGATGACTAGATTTGTGGAAGTCCTTCCACCATTTATTCTTTGTGCAATGTTTGAAGATACCTATAATTGATGTGGCCAAACCTCTCATGCCATAGTTTGGAAACTTAATTGGAATGTGAGTGAAGTGCTTGATCACTGGAAGTGGGGAAGAAGTTTGAAAACTTGTACATCCTCTCATGATGATCAACATACCCAACTGCAATATCTTGGTGTGTTGAGATTTTATAAATATCTACCGTGTCAAGAGTGAAGATCACTCTCTTTGGCTCTCCTATATGGGTCATATGATATACTAACAGAAAAATTGATGCAAGATTTGGTACATACAATACCTCAATAAAGAAGCCAAGCTCTAAATAAATCCTCCCAATCCCCTTGGTTTGGAGTTCTTAATCATTCCCCATTCAAACTATTGGGCCAGCATTCGAGCACATGAAGGAGAAGAGATCTTTCTTGGCTAACAGATGCGTAGAATCCCCGAAATCAATGAAAAACTATGAAGAGTTAGAAGTTCCTGCCACCACAGCATGAAATTTCTCCTTGCTCCCATTTGCACTGGAGTTTCCATCCTTCTTCCTTACACTATGAGGGACTGGAATGTTGTTATTTTCCAGCAGTTGCACCACGGTGGAAATGGTATTTTTCATGTATGATCTCTCTATATGCCATCCCTTGTAGCAATAGGTTCATTTGGCATGCTCTTTTCCCTTCTTGTCCTTCTCCTTGGAAGGATTCGAACTTGCATCACCAGCTTTGGGTTTTTCTTGGTTTTTGTTCTTCTCTAGTAGCTTCAAATTTTTGGACTTGAGATTTCCCTTTGAGGGATTCAAAACCCCCAAAGCTAGAGCTTGATCCTTGGTATTGATGGTGCCCATTTGGACAATTTTGTCTTGCTCTTGAGTGTGTGTCTCCATGAAGTTTTCCAGACTGGGCATTTGCCAGTTTTGAAGTGTTGACTTGCTGAAGTGGAATGTACTCAGAAAAACTGAGAACTATGGCCCCAACTTTGAAAGTATAGACAAGATCAACTGATATTCCTTATTCTCAATCCCATATTGTTTTAACTGTAACAAAGTTTATTTGAAATTGGTGAAGAAGTCTCATATTCTATCATAGTGCGCTAGAATCAAGCTGATAAGCTCATTCTCAAGTTGGTGACCACGTAACTCAACAGTTTTTCCAAATAGAGATTCTAGTTTTTTCCAAACCTCTTTTGGTGATGTCAAACTATCAAGGTGGAACAGAAGCTCTCTTGAGATGCTCAGGAAAAACAATCCATACGCCTCATCCAATTTTTTGAAATACTTGGCTTTCTCAATTGCAGAGTTTGGTTCCACTTTAGTGCCCATGGTAACTCTGAAAATCCCCTTAGCTCTCATTTGAATCATGATCTCTACCTTCCAATCAAAAAAACTAAAAGGTGTTATCATGATGTGGGTAGCCTCCATTTCTTCATGTGCTGAGGATGAAGAAATTGACAGATGTTCTGCAACACAATTTCGATTTTTATCTGGAACTCCACTAAAAATGAAGTTCGAATTAGTATGAATAGATATGAAACTCAAAAATATCCAATAGGATCTGATACCATGTGAGGAATTCAAACCACAGGAGAATCTAGGAGTGCTATTGAATCTTACAAATCAAATTTGGGTGCAAGAATCTACAAAAACCATCAAATTATAGATAAATTACACACACAATGTGTACAGAAACAAGATAATTTCATATTGTCTAACCATGAAAATTGTTTTTATCGGGTATGTAATACATCATAGGAGTTTTATGAGGCTTTGGAAGCCAATTGTGACCATATAAGTCAAAATTGTTAAAATGGCATCAAACACCCCTAGGTGGGCCAATCATGTCAAAAATCACCCCAAACTACGATGAATTGCTGATTTGACATGGCTGATGTGTTTTGGGGCAATTATTACACCTTGAACAACGTGGGTGTGGAAATATGGGTGTTTTAGAGTCTCAATACGACTTTTAATGCATAAAAGCAAACGAAAATTGGGCAAAATCCCACTCTAGCACTCCAAGTCAACTTAGCAGACGAGATCCAATGTATGGGAGCACACCGGCAATGATGGAGGTTCACATGTGGCTCATTGACTAAGCTAGAGTTCCCATGTGGGTGAGAAATCCCCAATTTGTCATGGCATATGTCTAACTAAGCACCCCTAGTCCACCTCATAGTGTATTAAAGCTTAAAAATAAATCAAATTGACTAATTAGTCTAACTAAGGTACTAATTATGGATTACTATTCTAACACTTTGAAATTTTCAGTACTACCATCAGCTAAATGCCTTATCTTAAAAATCCATTTGTAAGAGACCATTGATTTATCCTTTGGTCTTTGAACCACTTCCCAAACATCATTCTTTAATAGAGATTGATATTCATCAATCATGGAATCCATCCATTCCTTATTCTATGAGGCTTCTTCAAAACATGTAGGTTCTTTTTCAACAAGCTTACACTTTAATGCTACATAGTTGGAGTGGAGTCTTAGTCTCTTGCTTTTTTCTAGCGCACCATATATCTCTTCTTCCTGAATTATCTAATGATCCCAAGATGGTCTTTATCTTGTTGAGATTGTTTCATGAGGTCTATTTATAGGTTCTTGTGGTTCTACCATGTCCCGAACTTATGGTATAGGATCTTATTCTTCTCTAACTAGTGGTTTACTGATCTCCACTACTATGGGAGTTTCTTGTTCTCCTTCATTCACATGGTTCTTTATGAATTTGTTTAAGGTTTCATATTCATCAAATGTGACATCTCTGTTGACCTCAATTTCACGAAAACCTGGAACATAGATTATGTATGATTTTGGTTGATCTCTATATCCAACCAATAGTCCCTTCTTTCCTTAGGGGTCCAAATTTTATATTTTATCTTTGGGAACATGTAGGTAAACATGAGAACCAAATATATTCAGGTGATTGACTTCACCAATAAAAACTTCCTCTAGATTTTTGTTTCCAAGTGCACTATGGGACAATTTATTTTGAACATAGATGGTGTCTTTGCTGCTCTACCCCATAAATATATGGGTAGATATTGATCATGAATAATGGCTTTGACTTATTCCATGATATATATATTATTCATTTTTTCTACCCCAATTTATTGAGGATTATAGGGTGTAGGAAGCTCCCTTTTAATCCCAACTTCTTTGCGCAAGTCCTTGAATTCATTTGATGTGAATTCTCCTACATTATCTTATCTTAATATATCAATATTATTTTTAGGGAGATTCTCCGCAAGAGATTTCAACTCTTTGTACTTTTCAAATATTTCATCTTTCCTTTTCAAGAAATATATCCAAGTTTTATGTGAGTAGTCATCAATAAAATAATCATAATAGAAATACCCTCTTAATAGAGTAGTTGACATTGGTTCATACACATATGAGTGGACAATATCTATGATCATTTTTTCTTTACTATTACTGATTGGAAATGGATTCTTGTTGTTTTTCCATTGAGAACATCCTTTGCATGTCCCTTCATTATTTATATACATTTCTAGTAGACCTGTTTCTACCTTGGTCACAATTGGTAATGTTTTTTTAGTTTACACAAGAAAGTATTTTATGCCATAATTCACATGTAATGATAGTGAAAGATATGAAATATGAGTTTGTATGCCCTTTTATTTTGCAGATCCCTCCTTCTTCAATACCTATTACAACTGAATCATCTATTGTTTATCATTTTGGACACATAAGAACTTCACCATCTACAAAGGAAACTATGGATCCTTTCTTGTGAAGAGTTGATATAGAAAGAATATTCTTATTTAGACCTGGAACATATAAGACTTATTTCCTTTTCATTGAATTTCCATATTTCAACTTGTAGGAAGCTTCTCCTATTCATTTGATAGGATATTGATAGTAATGTTCAAGTTCTACTTTGTGTGGGTAATATTTCTGACTAAGGAATGGGAGAGAGTGTATGTGGCCTATTGTATGTTTGGAAGCACCACTATCTATGATCCAAGTATCACTTCCATGAAATATTGATCCTTTGAGAGATGATATCAAGAAATATTATTAATTAGAGTTTCATTCTCTCTCATCCTCTCTTCATATGATTATTTTTCTTCATCTGCATCAGCATCAAACTTTCCATTCTTTTATTTGAACTTGTTTTTGTTAAGTAGACAATGCCATGACATGTATACCATTCATAGGATGAGTAATCCTCCTTAAACGTCTTACCTTTATTCATTTCTAGTGATATACTTGTTGGAGATCATCGATCCTTCCTTTTATTTATTCCATTATTTGTATGGACATCTAGAGCTTCATATTCATCTTCATTTAACTTATCTTCTCTATTTACTAACCTTCCTTCTTATTGTACACATTCCTACTATATCTTGTTGAATTTGGGTAGATATCCTTTAGCACATACTTCTGTGATGAAGGAATCTCATTCTCTTGTAAGACCATTTAGAGTGGTGATCACAACTTCGACTTATTCTACCATGTCACCAATGGATTCTAATTTTTCTTTGATTTCAGATACTCTAGAGAAGTATGACTGCATGTTTCTTCCTTTTGCATCTTCACACTCTTGATTTGGTTTCTCAAGGTCATTCTCATGTCGATGTTTTTCCCTTCAAACATATTGGTTAGTGCATCAAAAACATCATTTGGAGTATTCTTTGAGGACGCTTGGGAGATAAAGTGATCCTCAATATTCACACTTACAATCAAAGTGTGAATAAGTAGGTATCGACAAATAAGTAGGTACCTTTGATCACCAAAGTGGGAAAGGAGTCAAAAAACAAGTTGGAGCCAACAAAACAATCAAAGATAAGTATTGTGTACTTTGTGTAATAAGATTTATTTTCTTGATATGAATTATTGTTTTATTGATAAATAGCATAATTGTTTAAATTAGTACTAGTTAACCCTTGCAAACATTTTTTTCATGTGTTGTAGAATAGGTTCATTGAGAGAATTATCCATGATATTTCTAGTACGACAATTATACTCAAATCAAGTGTCCTCATCGAAAATTGAGGACAATTATTCTAAGAAAACACTTGAAGTAGTGAATCCAAAGAGATAACCCTTGGTTGACCAACATACATCCATATGCCAAGGAAGAAGATGATGAATATTGTAAAAGACTTCTCATGGACCAGAAAAAGGAAATCAATCTCCCATTATCCCGAGTATATGGTGTGGAGAGATTGGACCAAGAAATAAGATCTAAAGGATGAGTATCCCTCAAGTACAATGATCATACTTTTGATTATCAGGATGAGTCAACATAATCATTGGATCTACCAATAGATGATGTAGTGATTAGAAAGAAGAAACGATGGCCTTGTGATCCTTGGAGGATGCATGAAGGAATGCGACCCCTAGTAATGTCTTTCTAAGAGAACAAAATACCTCATAAGTTCTCATGTTATATGGAATTGGTGTGTCACATCATTGATTCCAAACCTTGCACTGATGAGGAGCTAGTAGGACAAAAAATTTGGAAGAATGTGATGAAGAATGATGTGTGAATATACTAATGAGACCTGAAAGGTAAGCCAATGGTGAGTTCTAATTAGATCTGCAATATCTAACATGGATTTCTGATGATAATTAGATATGAATCAAGAAGGATATCCAGTTTGCAGACTCAAAGGGAGTTAGGGATAGTATCTAGTGTTCTTGAAAGAGAGGAATGGTTGTCCCAACAAACCGACTTGATGGAGATGGAACAAATGAATACACAAGTCTAGAAAGTGTAGAAGGAAGAAGGTCACTTTGGTATAGGATACTCAGATGCAAAGAGTGCAAAGTATCGAGATGCAGAAGGAGCAAGATATCCTGATCGAGAGGGATCAAGATGCTTAGATGCAGAGGGAGTAGTATCCACCAACATAGATTAAGTATCTTGTTAATGATAAACATGAATTTATGCTGACTCAAACAGGAATCCATGACAAGATATGTCAGGACTTACATGTATTTGATGAGATTGGACTTCACAAAAAATGATGCACATTTCAACCTTTACTACATGGTTGTTGATTTGATCTTGGTGCTCTATGATTTTTGATCTCTTCCATTGTAGAAACAATGAAGTTCACTATCAATTGCAAGAGGAAATTATCCTTAGGGTTCAAGATGAAGGGTCTCATCCTGATGCATTACTTCTTGATGTTATAAGTGTGATAGAGAGCAGGTGAGTTCTTCCTCAAACAAAGGGATTGCATAGATGAGATCTTGAAATATTTAGGATGATGGACAAGAATTCTATGGCTATATCTATAATTTTATTTTCCATTTTAACACTGATCACCCATAGGAAAATAGCAAGCACCACTAACTATAGTTAAATTATTATCATTTTTAGAGGTCCATATTCACAGTCCATACGAGAAAGAGCTTCAACAACTTTGGTGATAAAGCGAGGAGAAAGAGCTTCAACAACTTTGGTGATAAAGTGATCATCTTGAATTTTATCATATCCTTCTTTTGTTTGGATTTTTACTCTTTAGCCTCTTTTTCCTTGATCTCTTCTTTGATGTATCCATATAGGTCATGCCCTTCAAAGATGAGCATAACTATATAATTACATGCTGTAAAATTATCTGCTCCCTCAATATTTTCATCTATATTAGTACTATTTTTCATGTTTTAATGAATGCAAACCTCAAATGGAAAGATAGGTGATAGTAATTACTAGTTTAAGGGCCTTTTCCAGGAATCCGCTTCACGATGACCTAGGGTTTGACTAGAAAACCCTAATTTTCCAGGTGTGATCACTTGTAGATCAGAGAGGAGGAAAATATGTTCCTCCCTAAGGTGAGGTAGACTATCTCTTTCTTTTCTGGAATCTGAGGATGGAACCTTGAAAACTCTGATGCCCTAGTTTCTTATGGAAACATTCATAGGTCAAAAAATGAAAATCCTAAGAATGAAATTTTTTTTGGACAGAAATATGCACCCTTCTAGGGTGATCTTAATGGACCTTATTTTCTGGTTGATATGTGGAGGGAGATCTTATTGGATTGTAGGATGAGTTGGCGCACAATGTCTTATTTCAGGTTGGTTCGGATACCATGTTAAGTTTTGTATTCAAATAGAACAAAGGATCAATGAAAAAATAAAAACCACAATAGAACAAAAGAGAACACAAATATTTATCCTAGGAAACCCTCATGGGGAAGAAAACCAAACAAAACTTCCTCTATATAGACTTCACCCATATATAGTGTAAGATCCAAAGAACAAGACTAGACTACCTCCTCTCCTCCAAATGAACTGTTTCTTTTCTCTCTAGTGAAACTTCTTGAGTTATGTGTGTGTCCAAATGATTGAGGTTACTCCCCTATTTATACTAATTAATGGAGACTCCTAATAACCATATAGGGCCAATTTATCTTCCTAATCAAGTCTGACTTTCTTTGGGAGACTCAAAAATACATTTTAATAATATGTTTCTTGGTACTTCTCACATGAATTACAATGGAGGGTTTAATTTAATACTTTACATGACCAATTAAATCAATGAAATCCCTAATTGAAGCAACAACATCTACAAAGAAGAAAAAATAATAGTAATACAAAATGGAATATCTTTCATAGTTACATTCCTTTAACATTTTCCCCTTCCAAGTCTTCCATCGACACACCAAAATATCAATTTCATAACATGAGCACTCAATAGACCTATGGTTGAAACCTCCAGTGAACTAGGCATCGTTTCCATTTAGAATTTACTCTCACTACTATTTATAACTTTCATTGAAGATAAATGATTCTACCATTTAGATTTAATCACTATGTTTAGTCTCTAGTTAAACTAAATGTTTTGTATTTACCTTTATTTAATTATTTGATTTTAAGCACTCTAGTTTAATTATAGGTAATAAATCTCGTTTAATTGATTAAATAATAATAATATTTAACCCTAACATCTACTTTATTTTAGTTATAAACTACCCAACCATTTCGATTTTTTTGCATGCTCGATCTCGCTTTAAGTGCGATTCCAAGTCAACGTTTAGAAATAATTAATGGAGATAAATATCATGAAAGATAATAATAATAATACATTTGTTTTTGATGCTCTAGAGCTCTCATATCAACATCATTTATCCACAAAGAGTCTAAGTTCTCTAGAGCTTTACTCGTCAACATTTAACTCGACAATAGCTCTGCTGCTCTAGAGCTCATTACTCAACACCACTTTTAAATAAGAATATTTGGTACACCATAGTTTCCTACTCAAAACCATTAAATAACATTAAAATAATATATATACATGGGTGATTCCATGAAGGAAGGTAACACTTTTTGGTCAAATTTGGTGATGAAAACCTGATTTGTTACTCATGTACTAGATAGAATCCCATGAAACACATGTATTCCATGTGAATTTCGACTTGCAGTAATAAAAAAATTGTAGAATATTATGTTGGCTTCCCAATGATATTTTATGAAAAATATTGTGATGTCATTTAATGTGTGAAATTTTGCATTTAATGAACTGTGTGACCTTTAAAATTTGACGAAGTTAATAAGTGGCTCGTTTCCCACCCCAATAATTCAATCTTACATTAATAATTCAATATATATATATATATATATATATATATATATATATATATATATGATCATGATCTACAAAAAATTCNACAATTATTTATTATTTTTAGAAAGTGACCACATCTAATTTAAGCATCATTTTATACACAGGTGTGTCCATCCCAATTTTTTTTCACTGTTTTCAAAAATAGAAAACCAAATATATCATTTTGAATATGACGCGTTGATGTGTGGGATGTGCATTTTCGAGAAATTTTTGGATGGGTATTTTTTACCCTGCGGATTTGTCTTTGAGCTGCTTTGAAGTTGTTGTCAAGTTTTCTAAGTATAATTTTTAGGATGAATTTAAAAAAACCCATATGAATGCCCAAAAACATGCATGATACCACAATGGATATAGGATTCGGTGATGAATCTATCAGTATAAATGCCACTCAGTTATCTGCCATGAATGGTAGGGTTTACACCCTTGTAAGAGGGATAATTCTCTGGTTTTCAATCCTTGGATCGAGGTATTCAAATCCATCAAATGAGGTTTTGACAGTATTGATCAAGGTTATATTAAACCCTCAATTGAGGGTTTAATAAACCTTCAGTCGAGCTATTGTTAAAACCTCAACCGGGGTCGTTCTGAAACCCTCAATTTAGGTCTTGTGTTTGTTAAAATTCTAAACAAAAATGCCCAAAAATGAACTTATGCATTCATTGCATTAATTCCATTCCAAATACATTCCCAACCACAATTCCCACCCTAATTCCTAAAGGAATTATATATAAATATAAAACATAAAACATAAACACGTTACTAATTTTATCTTTCACAATTGACTAACTTATCTGAAACAGTGCTTGTATTCTAATGTGAATTTAACATTGTTTATTGTTTTTACATATTGTTGTAGGTATCAATTTGGAATGTTGTTCAATCACAATGGGAAGAAATAAATGTCGAGGTAAAATATCTACTCGGAATGAAATTAACACCGAATAAATAAGAGAGAAACATAGAGAAAGAAAGAAGAAAAAGAGAGCAAACTTGACAGGAGAAGAACTTGCAAATCAACCTATCATGGGAGAATCAAATGTCATTGCTAACAATATTGGACATATGATTTAAAAGTTATGCAATTTCATATTCACATATTCATATAATTTCATATTGCATATTCATATATTCAATTCATAGTGTTCTAGTTCATAATTTTTATATATATCCATGTTAAATTGTTTAGAATTTATTTGTAATTTTGTAATTAATTCATAAACTTATATACATTGTATGTGCATGTATATATATAACCTTATAAAACCACTTATGTACATGTGAAATAATGGTATGTGTTGTGAAATAATTGAAAAAAATATTTAACCACGACACTAAATTACATATATAAAAAGTATGTGTATTATAGTATGAGTAACTAGTTGTCCAATGAAATTAGAGAATGGTATATGAATATATATAATTATAGTGAATAATATTATAGCATAATATCTATTTCTAAATGAATATGCATATATCCATTAGCCTCACATAGCCTCACATACAAATGAATTTTATAATTTCATAATATAGCCTCACATATGTATAATTTTTATTGTAAAAATTACGAAGATTGTTCTCAATGGAAGTTGATTGCACCATCATAGACTAACTTGCATCTTCTCCTCTTAACATTGCACTTATTTTCCTCATCCTTTCTATAGCCATGTCTCTCATTTCATCGATTTTAATATGATTTTAATTTCATATTGATATATTCATTTTTATAGTGTTCAAATTCATAATTTATATATATCCTATTACATTCTAATATTTCATGTTTTATGTTGAACTTTACATTTTCTATGTTACACATTGCATATTCTATGTCACACATTACATGCTGTCTGTACTATGTTGATATTTCATATTGTGCATTGATGAAAATTATTTAAAATTTTCAAATTTAATTAAAAAAAATTGGTTATCATTCATATTAACGAACATACAAAATAATTTCCATAGACCTCCTATAATGATGCTAATTAACATTACAATTTGTGTTTAATAAAGAAACTAATTGTTCATAACAACTCACATAACTTCAATACTTGTGGGTACAATGGTTAATGAAATATAGTTTATGTACAATAAATGGAAAGCCTTTGTAGAATTTGGTTAAGGCTTTGTACACTCTAAATAAGATCATGAATAATTTATAAAAAAAATTATTGAATATATTGTATGTTTAAATCTATTAATATTTTTGGTGACAAACTAACTTACAAGTGACGCACTTCATTGAACTTAAGAAATCATCAATAATCATGTACAAATGACTAGGAATCATATGGATTTAAGCATTGATGACAGTGATGATCTCAAAGAAAATCAACAACTATGACAAATTCAAGAATTCATTAGCCTTAAATATGAGATGTACCAGATCATTGTAAGATATGAAAATCAATACCTTTAGAGAATATTCAAGCTTGTATAAATATTTGCTATTTTTTTAACAAACAATGACAATATCATAAGTAAAATAAAATGTTATTCAAGCTTGTATTTATTTGTTAATTTGTTAACAAACAATGACAATATGATAAACTTAAAATAAAATGTTATTCAAGCTTGTATAATTTATTTGCTTATTTTTTAACTAACAATGGCAATATGATAAGTAAAATAAGATTTTATTCTTGATCTTGTATTTATTTGCTAATTTTTTAACAAACAATTGAAATATGATAAGTAAAATAAAATGTGCATCTATGATTAAAATTTTCATGGATATATTAAACAACTATCATTATTTCATCAAAATACTATATTTTATGAAGTTATATTTCTTGCTAGCATGCTTATATGAATTTATTATTTTTTACGAAAAGAGAATTGATTGCAAGCATACACAAAAATTGTCCATAATATGTTAATGTAAATTCTAGACCAATGGATTTTATATTAAAGTTTGTGCAATGGGTGTCATAGGTTGCATCAAATAAGGACTCACATAAGTGTAAATTATATCCATAAGAAACAATGATGATAATCATTTTGATTTTCTAAATGATGCAAAGCTATTTGTAATTTATACACCATCTTATGATATTTCCTTAAGGAATATTTTATTGCAAAAAAATTTAATTTTGGTGCTTTAAAAACAAATCTTCTAGCATACTGCAATTGTTTAAAATTTTCTAATTTGCTTATTTTTCATTGAAAGACAATGACACTGAACAATGTAAACGTGTCTTATTTGGTTGTAGAACTAAACAATTTCAAAATTCAATTAACTTATGCAGGGATGGATAATTTCTAGCCATAACAAGATCATGCACCCTCTGATTTCTCAAGAGTAACTGGGAGCTTCAATGATGTTGGAATGGCTACAAATTGTTTAAGAGGGTTGGATGATGCCACAAAATAAGAGTTCACGAACCTGATCCCTAATTGGACAATTAGAGAGCATGTTAGTAACATAATCAAGCTATACTTTGAACAACAATCAGTGATTACACAAGCTCAAATCCTACATGGATTGATAAAATACAAAAACTAGAAACGTGCCACAAAGTTGTTGGGTTTTAAGGATGTTAAAAATAAAAATGCATGTGATAATGTAATAGAAAATGTAACAACTGCACTATCTACATTTGGAAAGTCGAGAAAAAATGATATCAAAGCTTCTCGTAGGGAAATTACAACTGCTATTATGGTCACAACAATGTCAAAGCTGCTCCATGTTCCAAGAAAAACACTGCACAAATACACTAAATTCAAGGTAAAGATAAATGAAAACGATGAATCTCCTTGTTGGGCTCTTATTTGCACAAAATAATATCAAGACATGATGGAAGAGGGAATTAGAGAGAAGGTGATATAGTATTGGGACAACCATTCTCGTGCTATACCAGATCGAAAACAAGTCCCGCGACAACCTTTTGGCAGAGGCGTTTATAAGGAGAATTCCAAGCATGTTATGGACATGACATGAGTTTCTTTGCTCGATGAATTCAAATAATCAAATATTGGTGTCCATATATCATTTAGCATGTCCAATAAGTTGAAACCATGGTATATTAGGCTGAGTACAATTTGAGACACTTGTTGGTGTCGATACCATGTTGAATTCCAATTATACTACGATACATTTGTGGATTTTTGCAAAAAAAATTGGGCTGGTGAACAAGCTCCTCACATAGTGCAGTATTTTATTTCTATGATACTATGCAATAAGAATATTGAAAAACGTGTTTTTCATTAAAAGGTGTGTAGGTGGGAGAAGATTCCATGAATGTGGTGATTTGGAATTGTTCCATAGAAAGTTTCAATATCGATCCAACAAAGCCTGGATTTTCAGATATCACAGTTAAGTGGAAGAGATATGAGTATGTCTCCATGAATCCATCATCTTCTTCACATGTTCCATATAAGAGGACTGACTTACTCAAGGATGAGATTTCTAGTTCATACTTCATGGAAAAGTTTCAAAGACATATTTACAAATACATTAAATACTCCCACATGTCTAGGTGGAAATATTTAGAATTCAAGCATTCTCGTGAGGTTTTTGAGCCAGGCACAATCCTATTCATCGTATACTTTACTGAGAATTACACATTTTCTCCTTAGATAGAGATACAAAGTGAGTATTATCAGTCTGAACAGGTATCCATCTTCGTACATGTATTGTATACACATGCTCAAGTGAACATTGATGGTAAGGATAACACTCCTCAGTCACCCGATGTGATCAAGGAATACCATTTTTATGTCAGTGATGACCGTGAGCACAGCACATTGTTTGTTCAAAACTGCTTTGGGTTGATTTATGATTCATTAAAAAAGAATGGGGTGTCATTTACAAAACATTGGATTTCATAAGATGAGTGTGAAGGGTAGTTCCAATCAGCATGCGCCTTTTATTGGTTGAGTCGCCTTCATAAAGAGACAAGAATTCGACTCACCTGGAGATTTTTTGAAACATGGCATCGAAACAGTGAACATGATGGTACAGGTGCATGTGTGAAATGAGCACTTCGGATGTACCAAATGAGTCATAGTGCATCTCGACTCGAGTGCTCAACAGGAGTTGTTCACTGGTGCACAAATAATTTTGGTCACCAAGGTCATGAACAAGCAAGGCTGGTGTGCAAATGGGAAATATATATATATATATATTTCAAAATCCAACAAATTATTGAAATTTAATATATATATATATATATATATATATATATAATGGTTTTTATTCGATGCGGTTTTTTTGGGATGTTTCCCTTGGATATGTGAATAGATCTATGCCATGATATTGCATGACCATATCAGGTACGGGAGAACTAGATTCAGTTTTTAGTAAATACATGGGAAACATATTTTCCACTGAGACGAGGAAGTATGCGTGTTTATGCGAGTTCTCCATTAATGCCAATGGACTAGGGTTTGATCATTGCGTGAACGATGTATAAGTCAAACACTGGAAATATGTCCCTCATAATCCAAAGGAGCCACATCCAATTTTGACATGGCAAGAGATGCACACTAACGAGGCAGTGGTTTCACTAGATCATGATTGGGTTTTGGATTTTATTAAGTAGGGTACATGATTTGATTAATGGATTCATTATGTCATCCACACATTCAAGTTTCAAATTGTTGATTGAATGTTTAAACTTCTATTCTTGTGCACATGCATATATATATAAATTTAAGATTTGTTTAATATTTGAAAACCTTGATGCAGGTGATGTATTTGTTATAATTGCACCACTGGGAAATGACGAGCATGTGGCATATTTTTTTATGTAGTGTACAAAAATCAAAATAATGTTGGTATGACACTATGTTGATGGAGATTTCATGTACCAAGTTGGTGACCTAGTTTTGATGGGCCACTTTTTTTGAAAAAGTGAGAAGACAAGGTTATTATATTATTTACAGAGATTTCATGCCTGAATATATATCTTGTAAGTACATTCATTTGGTGGTGGAAGCTTAGATACATCTCATTGAAATCAAGGTGAATAGGGGTGAACCAAAGATATGGAAGATGTCAATAGCTAATCATGATCGTATTATGTAGACGTGCATTCCTATAACCCATGGGTTAGATGAATGAAAGTTATATGCTACCTTTTATGTTGACATAGTTGACATGATTTTTAAATGTAGCAAATCAAAATTTATTCTAAAATATATCATTTGTATTTAAATGTAATCTTTGTAAACTTATATATGTGAGTATGTGCATTCACAAATACTCAATGTGCATTCACGTATACCTAGAACTACCAACAATGTCCTAAGACCATGTTATGGAAGCTCAATTTTGTCTACGTAATTGTTTTTGGTGTATTTGTGAAAATACATGTATATCACACTCTATTTGTGAAAAGTTATAACATACATGTTACATTGTAGACAAGTTGTAAATTGTAAACTTGTAAATTTTTCCAATGTATTTTCGACTAGACTAGATATTATATATTAGCTTGCTTCTCCTAACATTGACATTATAGGTTGCATACTTTTTTAGTGATATGCAATACAAAGAACACCGCATACATTTATTGCACCCTCATTAAATCCAACAATTGCAATTGATATTAATATTTTTTTCCATTTTTTCCCTATCTTGGTTCGTGCCCCTTTTTACTCTTTGTAATATTCATTTCTTGTAAATTGTACACTTGTCAACTTTAAAATTGTAACTTGTAAACTTTGCAAATTTGTGAATTTTAAACTTGTAAGTTCCTTGTAAATTATTGTACATGGGTAAATTTTATAAACTATCAATTAAATTAGATTTAATCGTAGATTTTAATTGTAATTGAAAATTGCAAAACATGATTATAGTTTAGTTCGATTGTGATTTTTGTAAGCTTGTAAATTCTTTTACAAATGAAATCTATTTTTGAATTGTAATTGTATTAAAATTGGAAATTGTGAGTGTAAATTACAACAAGTAGATTACATTGTATATATTTTAATTTTGTAACATTTTAATTGCAAGTTATGTTAAATTGTAAGTTTCGTTTGATTGACAATTTTGCAAACTTGTAATTTTTTTTACAAACGAAATCATATTTAAAATTGTAGTTGTAATTTTTTTTGTAAATGAATTCAAATTTTACATTGCAATTGTAATTTAAAATTGCAAATTATGATTGTAATTTTCAACTAGTAGATCTTACATTGTAAAGTTGTAAATTTTGTAACTTTTTTATTGTAAGTTACGTTAAAAATTATAAGTTTCGTTCGATTGACAATTTTGCAACCGTGTAAAATTGTAAACATTGTAAATGTTGTAAACTTGTAATTTATTAAAATGCAAAATTGTACAATTTCGTAAGATTGTAAAACATTCATGATTGTCAAATATGTTAAAATTGTAACTGAAAACAAACTTTAAAATATAACTACAAATAATTAGAACATTTAATAGTCCATCATGTTTTAAGGATAATCCACACACACACACACACACACACACACACACACACACTATTTATAATCATAAATAACAAAATAACAAAGTCCACAAATGACACAGTATACAAATCACCCCTATGCCATTGATCGAGAGATCGACCATCATGACCACTATCGTCAGCTACACTATGCCCCTGGAGTTCCTCATTTGCCTTGTGAAGAAAAGATCCCAAGTATGCAAGCTGGAGAAGTTAAAACCATGAACTCTGCAAGTCAGTTACATACCACATATTTAAATTACATGTACAATGTGACAAAAAATTAAATATATCTGAAACACAAATCTATGAACTCACCTCGCTCGAGTTTGCTCAAGTCGAGTGTCAGGGTTTGGGATGTTGTCACCTATCGACCAAGAAGATCCTTCACCAGGACTCGGTTGATGAGCGTCAACCCACTAATCTGTAAAACATAACAACGACTCCAATTCCCTCATCTGGAGCTTCCTGCATCTACATTTGTTTCCATGACATGAAAATAGTTATATTAATGAATTACAATTTGAACTTGAGAATTACATTTTGAACATGTAAATTATAATATGAACAAAAATGTGCAAACAATTCAAACATAAATAACTAGTACCTTGTCGATTGGTGCATCGTGAGTAGGACTTGGGCGGGACTATGTAGAATCTTGTGCGATGCCCTTGCCTCTATCCTGTACAATATGAACAAGATAAATTATGAAAGTTAGAACAAACCAAAGTATTATGTGTACAACAATTGACTCAATTTAAAAATTCAAATTTAGGATAATAATTAGCATATACCTCATCAATGTGGGAGGCTGAAACTGCAGTGGGACCTCGAACAGATGCATCACTGCCAAAAAAGACCTCAATGAAAGTGGTCTCCTGCATAGAGATATAACACAAAGAAAACTATTAGTTTAAAAAATTACATTTTAGGATACATTACAATCAAGACAATCAAATGAGGACATATAATTTGATAAAGCATTCAAAATAATATGTAATTGCATAAATATATATATGTCTCACTGATCGAGGCCTGCATCTCTCATGCAGTCGAAAATATGCATCATAGGCTATGATAGAATACTACACCATTGTGTCATGATCAAGGAGGATAATATCATCATCCATCGACTATAACTCAGTCTCTGTAGGTGCATTGGGTTCTCTTCTTCTCTCTCCCTGCATAGCCATCATGGTACCATGCATTGTCATGCATGTTGCCTCTTCTAGTGGACTCCACTCCTCAATCACTAGCTGACCTGACTCGAATACATCCCGTGTCCTAAGAAATTTCTTGTTAGGGAGACCTAGTGAAGGATTTTCCTCTGAATGAGCTCCAAGGTCTCTCTTAGCTCTAGGACACGCATGACTACATCCCCCACCTACACCATAGAAGCTCAAGGGTGTGTTGATGTAATCTGTGTGCATCTCGAGGACAAACTCTGCATATATATGTTTTTAAAGGTAAATTGTGACCTGGTCATGGTGGGTAAACATTCCCCATGCTCCAATAAACATGGCATAGACATAAGGTGCTGTAGACTCTAGCTTAAACTCCCTTTGTCTAACCGGTTAACCAGTGGGGAAGTCAAGACAGATAACAAATAATGTTCCCTTCACATCATGGCCAATAGTCACATCTCTCACTGTGGGGTATTTATCAGGATCGATCACTATGGCCCTTCTTATCTAACATGTAGTGGACCAAAGAGAACTCAATGGTATGATGGACCTATAGATCTTCAATATATTATTTACTTCCTATAAAATCATCCACATCGAACATGATACAGGAGAGTGGTCTAAAATGGAGTGGATATTAGATCGCAAACAATTACACTGAGTAGTAATTTCTTGCATCATGATGTGACTCATCTCATCCCCCCATGGTGCTTCCTCGAGATGCTTGGAGCCCTGTTGTGCATCTGCAACACCTAAAAATGAGATTAAAACATAAATGTCAGTCAAAATGCATACATAAACTGTAGGTGGATTTGATGTAGTGCCCCATTTTGTTAGAATCTTTTTATTATTCAACTATATTATTATTTGAGGGCATTTTATCACAAATGACCCGGTTAAATTTTGAAATATATGTTTTGATCATGTTGATACATTTGGGTACTCATGGATAAATGAAATTTTGTAATGCAACATTGTACTACCTTGTTGTACAGACTATTTCAAGTGTTAAAATATGTTATGGTTTCAGGGAATTTTGAGTACAAATGGCCCGGTTTGATACGAGGAATTAAAACGAATTATATATGTATTGATTGTTGTGTCACAATGATTGCTTATGAATGAACGGACATTGGTAGATAGATTTATATAAGGTGATATGATTGATCTTAAAATGTGTGAATGAAATATATGAACAATTCTCATTTCTTACGATATATTGGTAGATGCTTTGACAGTTTTATAAGTGTGACAGGGACCCAACTGCGCAATGACACAAGGTGGTGTCAATGCCACATGAATTTCAGTTTGAGTATGAACAGGATATCAGGTGATACAATTTATTTTAATAATATTTTTATTAAATTGTGTAGCACGATTAATGCACACGGTTTTCATGGGTGTGCAGGCACATGATCGTGGTTCCCAATCGATCCACAAAAGGATGATGGGGTTGCATGGAAGAAAGTACCCGTATGGTTAGCACATATTTTCCATGTGGCAGGTTGAAAAGCGAGAGAGGCTTTTACCTGGAAGAGCCATGCTGCCGTGAGGGTATGCCACGGACTCGGTCACTCATGAGGATTAACTGAGGGGCGCACAATGAGGTGTTGGCCTTATTCCTCAGTAACCATGAGTCTCTTTACAACGTGGATTGGACTGAGTTAACGTGGTCTCAGCCATCGCACTAACTCCCCGCCACAGAAAGTGGGATATTTGAAGGGCATGAAGAAGATCATGGCACCCTTGATATCACCTGGAGAAACAAAAGAAATTATTAAACTACAAGGTAATAAATAATAACTAAACAATAAACTTATGACTTGGAAATAAAAGTAACGGAAAGTGCAACCTTATGAAATAAAAATTAAAAAGAAATTTAAAAAAAAAAAGAAGGAAAGAAATCATCATAAACAAAATAAAAGAAGATAAAGTAAATTCTAAATAGAAACACATTGCACACACAAAAATAACAAATCAAAAGCAAAAATCTAGGAATGAAATTTAGGAATATCTAAGTAAAGAAATCCTAAATTAGAAGATTGGATAAATGCATATGACACTACATAAATGCATATGACAAAAGATCCATTGAAATAAAAACAAAAATAAATCCAAAATAAGAATAAATAAAAATAATAATTTACATTATGTGTAAATCTGAAAAAAGAAAGATATAAAGGAAAGGGTAGGGTTTGGCCAGGGGATGCTTTTTACCCTAATGTTGGATGGATGAGAGAATGCAGAAGCAGATGGTGGCTATAGAGAGTTTGGTTTATCAGGTATGAAGGGGGTTGGGAGGCCCTTAGTGATTCTACACACTTTGATCGTGCTTGGGTACTTCTTCCGGCAACCCCATTCAGCTTGAGGGTCCTTGGGGAAGGAGAGTACCCATTGGAATGGTATGGAGGTCAACCGGTGGATCTCTTGTGATTGGGAGCTGATCGATGTTCATGGGAACCAGACAAGTTTGTGGTGCAGCAACCTTAGAAAGAAGTGGCTGGCATAAAGAAACTCAGGTTTTTATGGATTGTTAGATTATTTTTATATTTCTGAAATGCATTGTTAAAGATCCATGAATGGGCATTTGAATTTTATTGTAGACCCATGTCTGTATTTCCTTATAGATCTGGATTGTATTTTAGATCTGCATATGTGGTTTATGATAGAACTGGATCTTTATTTTAGATTTGTAATTGTATTTTATTTAGATCTGTATTTTGCATTTTAATATAGATCTCTATTTATATCTTAGATCTGTGTTTGCATTTTATGCCGGTATCTTATGAGATCTGAATCTAAATTATGTTTATATGCCTGGGTGGCTGCACTCAGATTTCTATCTATAAGTCTGCATGTGCTTTGCATTTGTGTTATTTTTCCACCTACTAGTTTGTAAATGACAAATCTATTATTTGTTCGCAAATGATAAATTTATTTTCTGTGTATAAAATGCAACAGCTCCGTAATGACAAGTCTATTCTAGGTATATTTTGTCAGCAAATTTCTCTTGTTTTCTTTGTTAATAGGCTTAAGATCCGGGGTGTTGAGAAAAGATGGGGCACTTTAATTAGAGTTCCTTCTTTCCTTCTTTGCGTCCTTCATTGCGTTTTAATGTGTGGATCACCTGGTAGGCTGAAGAGAAGAAACTAATCCATATTGATTTGTTGTTTGTCCAATTTCATTGTCAGTCTTCAATTTTGTCGAAATTAATTTTTAATATTACTCTGTATCCATTTTATGTGTCTCTCTGTCTATGTTTTAGTCTTCTGTGTGTTGTGGCCTCTAGATTATGATAAAGGAAGCATATGGCTTTGTCTCTTCGAACTTGAATTGATTCAAGAAAAGCAGAGACGCCCATAGCCATTACATTACATTACAGGTTGCTCCTGCCTGATTGTGTTGATCAATAGAAAAATCCCTAGAGAACAATTGGAATAGCCGAAGAAGGTATGTGTGTATTTATATTTTTAATAAATTGTTATTAGCAGGTTTGTCTCTATGTATATTTGTTAGCAAGGTTCTCTTTGTTTTCTTTATTAATAGAATATCTTTTGGTCAGTTGCTTTTGGTCAGTCAACTTCAGACACTGAATGAGTAGAAACTATAGATAATACATAGACATTTACAACTGTCCTGCCATTTCCATCGACCAATACTTATGGACATAGAATAATACATAATTGATTCACATATGAAATAGCTTCCTGCGTATGACTAATTGGAGTTGCGTTTTGACCCACATCAGTGAAATACTACTAGATTGCGGTTGGCTTTGATTTTTCCTTGCATGCATATTGCTATTGGGTTATTGCTTAGTGGATTGTAACCGGTCTGAATTTTGAATCCTTTTGGTATGCCATCTACGATATGCCTTGAATACAGGCTGTGTGTGAAGAGCGATTTATCTCCAGCTTTTCCTGTGTTTTTATTTTTGCATTTGCCAGGAATTGCCAGGTTATTGAGACCCGATAGTTTTATATCCTTAGTCTAGAGTCTTGGTCTTTACATATCTGATTCGTATTATCATGTTGATCTCACTTGCAACTACTTTAGTATGGGCACTTCGATTTAATGCTTACGATATGGATACCTTGGATTCTGTCTTTTGCCAAATAAAGTTATCATATGTACAATGTTGTCTTTTGGATTTATAAATGTTGTTTGATGTATATTTGTATGGATAAGTGTCTCACCCATGTCGTATGAGAAAGGTCATGAGGCTCGAACTGTGACTAACTCATTTATGTTTGATATAATAATAAATTTTTAATGATTATATTGCATTAACATGGGGGTGAGCTTATGGATCGACCTGGTCCTTCTGCATTTTTCACTATTTAATGTATTGTATAAATAATAGTTTTCATTGATGTGTTATGACTATTGTGGCTCGATTCACTTATGTTCAATTTACCATTGCATTTCTTATACAGAGATTTGTATTGGTGCCTTCATGTATATTCTATGTGTTTAATATAGGGAGAGCCTCTTAAACTCTTTATCAAAGTCAATGTAGAGTTTGATTGGTGTATGTCTTACCATAGTTAACGGGGATTCAACTGAACACTTCGACTTTACAATACCTGTAAATATTTAAGAAATATATGTTTACTTTTCAATTGCTATTTATGTTATGAGATCAAAATATTGTCTATGATATTCTTTATCTAGAATGTATTTACATATGTATTACTTTAACACATGAATAGGTTCTTATGGATTTAGGTTTTAATAACCCATGACAATAAAAGTATCTTTAATAATAAGTTATTAATTTGATATGTTTATTTGTACTCATATTATCTCATTAAATAATATCAATGAACTGGGAATTTAATTATCGCTACACATGGTATTTACCTACACAATTATAAATTTGTATCTATTATAATTCAGATACTGTATTACTCAATTATACTTTTAAAACATTAATTTAATTTATTTTTAATCAATAAATAAAAAAAATAAAAATAGAGAGCGCTGCACATGGTATCAGAGCCAGGTTTCTAACTCTAGGACCTTGGGCTCATTGTTGTTTAAGTTATCTTTGTTTATTTTATTTTATGTAGTGATTGGAAACTAATACATGAACTATTCACCTTGCAAACTCAGGAAGCATGGATGCTAGGGGAAGAAGAGGAAGGAGAGGTAGAAGTGTTAGGGGACGTGGTACACCACCTCTTTTGCAGCCTTTGCCTCCACGTGATCCGCCAGTAGTGGAAGAACTGACCCATATACCTACAGGTGAAGTGATGAATATGATGCGTTCATTCCAGCAGATGTCTGAGGCATTGATTAGTCGATTAGACTGAGAGGATAGAGATGCCATAGCACCAGTAGAAGGATCTCAGAAACCGCTGAAGGAAAATGCTCAAAGAGAACTTGAGAAGGTGAAATTTCCAGAATTTTGGGGCGCACCTGATGGCATTGCAGCTGAGGCATGGCTTGAGAACATGTCCATGTGCTTTGCATTACGCGATTATACCTCAAACATGAAAGTGTGCATGGTGATATTGCAACTTAAGGGAAGCGCACTGCTGTGGTGGAAGACCTTGCTGTCGCAGCTTGGAATTGAAATAATAGAGGTCTCTTGGGAAATATTTGAAGAATGTTTTCGAGAATGTTACCTATGTGAAGAGTTTATTGAAAGGCAATTGAATGAATTCAATTCCTTGAGGCAAGGAGGTCGATCAGTCCCAGAGTATGAAGCTAAATTTATGGAACTATTGAGGTATGCTCCACATTTGAGTACGGAGAAGTTGCGAGTAAATAAATTTGTGTATGGGCTCAACTTCAACATCAGAGAAAAAGTACGTATTTTTATGCCACATACCTTGCACGAAGCAGTGAAAAAAGCTATCATAGCTGAGGAAGAGCTTGTAGGAGGCAGACAGTCTCGACCACCTCGATCTTCAGGAGCAGTGGTACAGAGACCGGGAGTACAGTTAGCTAGTGCTTCGAGACCAGCAGCCAGACGCGAAAATTCATTTAAGAGTCCCACATCAGGGATTCAGAGACGTGCACCCGGTGGCCAGAGACCACCATATAGGCCACCAATGCAGTCATAATATCAGAGTGGAAATCCAGCATCGCAACACCCCCAGTATAGCAGTGGATCTACTTTTACTCAATCGAGTGTCTAGAGGTCGGCCCCAAAAAGGGGGTGTTGGACTTGTGGAGAACCACATTTCCAGAGAGACTTTCCGCAAGCCAAGATAGATTCTACCAAGGGAAAGGGATAGAATATAGTTGGAGACTTGGGAAAGGCTCACCGAATCCATGACGCAGTCAACAACCGCCAGGAAGAACATCAGTCCACCATGCTAGAGGCGACTGGTAAAGTAAATGGTATGAAATTTTCTCTTTTAGTAGACCCTGGAGCAACTGAAAGTTTTATTTCTTATGGAGCATTGTCTAGATGTAAGGTGATGGCAAGCAAGCAAGATGATTTCAACATAGTCGAAATGGCATTGGGTATCACTCAAAGAGTAGGAGAATTGGTCAAGGATTGTGAGGTAGACTTGGGAATGTGTGTTACAAAAGTATCCCTTTATGCTACAACATTAGGGTCCTATGATATTATATTAGGGATGGATTGGTTAGAAACCCATTCAGCTATGTTAGACTGTAAGGAGAAAAATCTAATATTCATAGATGATTTCGGGCATAAGAGAATCCTAATAGGGACTAGAAGAGGGGTATCATTAAGGTTTATTTCAGCATTGCAATTGAAAGAGAGCATGTGTAAGGGATGTGAGTTGTATGCGGTGGTAGTAATGAATAACAAGAAGGACACTGTCGATGTAAGTCAACACCCCATACTGTCCCAGTTTGCAGATGTATTCCCTGAAGAATTACCCGGGTTACCACCTAAGAGGGAGATCGAGTTCACTATCAAACTTAAGCTAGGAACCGAACCTATATCTAGAGTACCCTATCGTATGACGACACCCGAGCTACAAGAATTGCAGATACAACTTCAAGAGATTTTAGATTTATGTTTCATTTTCCCTAGTATATCACCTTGGGGAGCACCAGTGATATTCGTGAAGAAGAAGGATGGTTCATGGAGACTTTGCATTGACTATCGTCAATTGAACAAAGAAACCATAAGGAATCAATATCCCTTACCAAGAAATGACGATCTGTTTGATCAAATGAAAGGGGCAACAATATTTTCGAAAATAGATCTAAGGTCGAGATACCATCAACTAAGAATCAGAGAAGAAGATGTACCAAAGACTGCATTTAAAACTCGATATGGACATTTCGAGTTTGTTGTAGTACCATTTGGGTTGACGAATGCATCTGGAGTTTTCATGAACTTGATGAATAATGTATTCAGAGAGTACTTGGATAAATTTGTGCAAGTGTTTTTAGATGATATCCTTATTTACTCAAGGATGCAAGAAGAGCATGAAGAGCATTTAAGACTTGTGTTGCAGTGTTTGAGAGAGCGCAAGCTATACGCCAAACTATCAAAGTGTTCCTTCTTCGAGCCAGAGATTCATTATTTAGGACATGTTATAACTGGGGATGGTATAATGGTGGATCCTGCAAAGGTTAAGGCCATTCTTGAATGGCCATCACCGAAAAATGTACATGAGGTGTGTAGTTTTATGGGATTAGCAGGGTATTATAGAATATTTGTGGAAGGATTCTCAAAAATTGCAAGCCAAATTACGGAGTTACAGAAGAAGAACAAGAAGTTCATATGGACAGAACGATGTGAGGAGGCATTCGCACAACTTAAGCAGTTGTTGACGATGGCTCCGGTTCTTAAGGTACCTGATATGGATAAGGACTTCTTAGTATGTACTGATGCTTTGAAAGAAGGTCTAGGAGGTGTTTTGATGCAAGAAGGTAGGGTGATAGCTTACTCCTCAAGGAAACTTAGACCTCATGAGGAGAACTATGCAATGCATGATTTAGAGCTTGCCGTTGTGGTTTATGCCTTGCGTTTATGGAGACATTATCTGGTAGGAAGGAAATTTGAGTTAAAGACAGATCACCATGGGTTACAATATATTTTTAACCAAAGAGACCTCAATGCTAGACAAAGGAGGTGGTATGAATTGATGAGCGAATATGATTTTGAAATATCGTACATCAAGGGGATGATGAATAAGGTAGCGGATGCTCTAATTCGAAGGCCTCGTATCTTTTCTCTAGTGCCCTTAAAAACAAATTTACGGGAAAAGATATTGAAATTACAACTGGAAGATCAGTGGTATAGAGAGGTTAAGACCGAGTTAGATAATGAGGTATTGAAGAACCCAAAGTATGAAGGGTATGTGTTTGAGGAAGATGGACTATTGCGATATAACAAGAGAATTTATGTACCATTCAATGAAAAGGTTCGAAACTTGATCTTGTTAGAAGCTCACATGGCTGTGTATATGGCACATCCTGTGCTTAAGAAGATGTACGCAGATTTAAAACCATTATTTTATTGGAGTGGAATGAAGAAGGATGTAGTTAGCTTTGTGGCAAGGTGCCTAGAATGTCAATTGGTCAAGGCTGAGCATAGGCATCCCACGGAATTACTACAACCACACGTAATCCCGGAATCAAAATGGGAGGTTATATCAATGGATTTTATTGTTGGGTTACCAATGACAGCAAGAAGACATGACTCTATTTTTGTGGTCGTAGATACTTTAACTAAGAGTGCACATTTTATACCTGTAAAGACTACCTATCAAGCACCAGAGATTGCAAGAGTATTTATAAATGAAGTTGTGAGTTTACATGGTGTACCTTGCAAGATAATTTCTGATAGAGGGCCAGTATTCACTGGAAGGTTTTGGACAAGTTTCCAAGCCGCTTTGGGGACAAGTCTAAATTTTAGTACATCATATCACCCTGAGACGGATGGCCAGACAGAAAGGGTGAACCAAGTCTTGGAAGACATGTTACGTATGTATGTGATGGATCAAC
>LPNX010579421.1:461623-493513 GCA_001517045.1 Pseudotsuga menziesii
GTTTGCTCACAACAATAGTTATCAAAGCTCTATTAAGATGGCACCATTTGAATTCTTATATGGGAGGCCGTGCAGAACCCCGTTGAGTTGGGATCGTCTGGAAGATAGAGTCCTTGTAGGACCAGAATTGATCCAAGAGATGGAAGAACAAATTACAACTATTCGTGCACGGTTGAAGGAAGCACAGGATAGACAAAAGAGCTATACTGATGCACATAGAATCGATAGGAGTTATGAAGTAGGTGATAAGGTATTCCTTCGGGTTAGGCCACAAAAGAGCTCCATTAAATTTGGGAAGGGAGCCAAATTATCACCACGATTCGTAGGACCGTTTGTGATACTCGAGAAGTTGGGACCGGTTGTCTATCATCTTGCATTGCCATCATCATTGAGTTGTATGCATAATGTTTTTCATGTTTTTATTTTGCGTCATTATATTTCAGATCCCTCTCATGTTATAAATTTGAGTAACTTGCAAATATCGGACGATGGGGTCTTGAAGGCCGAACCGATCCGTATACTGGACCGACGTACTTGACAGCTTCGGCGTCGATTAGTCGACCAGGTAAAAGTCCAATGGGATAACTACAGTTCTAACTCATCTACTTGGGAGGATGCATTTGAAATGCACCAGCAGTTTCCTTACTTGTTTTGAAAACTTCGGGATGAAGTTTCTTGAAGAGGGGGTGTATGTAGTGCCCCATTTTGTTAGACTCTTTTTATTATTCAACTATATTATTATTTGAGGGCATTTTATCACAAATGACCCAGTTAAATTTTGAAATATATGTATTGATCATGTTGATACATTTAGGTACTCATGGATAAATGAAATTTTGTAATGCAACATTGTACTACCTTGTTGGACAGACTATTTCAAGTGTTAAAATATGTTATGGTTTCAGGGCATTTTGAGTACAAACAGCCTGGTTTGATACGAGGAATTAAAACGACTTATATATGTATTGATTGTTGTGTCACAATGATTTCTTATGAATGAATGGACATTGGTAGATAGATTTATATAATGTGATATGATTGATCTTAAAATGTGTGAATGAAATATATGAACAATTTTCATTTCTTACGATATATTGGTAGATGCTTTGACAATTTTCTAAGTGTGACAGGGACCCAACTGCGCAATGACACAAGGTGGTGTCAATGCCACATGAATTTAAGTTTGAGTATGAACAGGATATCAGGTGATACAATTTATTTTAATAATATTTTGATTAAATTGTGTAGCAGGATTAATGCACACGGTTTTCATGGGTGTGCAGGCACATGATCGTGATTCCCAATCGATCCACAAAAATATGATGGGGTTGCACGGAAGAAAGTACCCATATGGTTAGCACATATTTTCCATGTGGCAGGTTGAAAAGCGAGAGAGGATTTTACCGACAAGAGGCATGCTGCCATGAGGGTAGGCCACAGACTCGGTCACTCACGAAGATTAACTGAGGGGCGCGCAATGAGGTGTTGGCCTTATTCCTTAGTAACCATGAGTCTCTCTATAGCGTGGATTGGACTGAGTTAACGTGGTCTTAGCCATCTCACTAACTCCCCACCACAGAAAGTGGGATATTTGAAGAGCATGAAGACGATCATGGCACCCTTGATATCACCTGGAGAAACAAAAGAAATTATTAAACTACAAGGCTCTAAATAAATAATAACTAAACAATAAACTTATGACTTGGAAATAAAAGTAACGGAAAGTGCAACCTTATGAAATAAAAATTAAAAAGAATTTTTTTTAAAAATAAAGAAGGAAAGAAATCATCATAAACAAAATAAAAGAAGATAAAGTAAATTCTAAATAGAAACACATTGCACACACAAAAATAGCAAAGCAAAAGCAAAAATATAGGAATGAAATTTAGGAATATCTAAGTAAAGAAATCCTAAATTAGAAGATTGGATAAATGCATATGACACTACATAAATGCATATGACAAAAGATCCGTTGAAATAAAAACAAAAATAAAGCCAAAATAAGAATAAATAAAAATAATAATTTACATTATGCGTAAATCTCAAAAAAGAAAGATATAAAGGAAAGGGTAGGGTTTGGATAGGGGATGCGTTTTACCCTAATGTTGGAGGGATGAAAGAATGCAAAAGTGGATGGTGGCTGTAGAGAGTTTGGTTTATCAGGTATGAAGGGGGTTGGGAGGTCCTTAGTGATTCTACACACTTTGATCGTGCTAGAGTACTTCTTCCGGCAACCCCATTTAGCTCGGGGGTCCTTGGGGAAGGAGAGTACCCATTGGAATGGTAGGGAGGTCAACCGATGGATCTCTTGTGATTGGGAACTGATCGACGTTCATGGGAACCAGACAAGTTCGTGGTGCGGCAACCTCAGAAAGAATAAGCTGGCACAAAGAAACTCAGGTTTTTATGGATTGTTAGATTATTGTTATATTTTTGAAATGCATTCTTAAAGATCCATGAATGGGCATTTGAATTTTATTGCAGACCCATGTCTGTATTTCCTTATAGATCTAGATTGTATTTTAGATCTGCATACGTGGTTTATGATAGAACTGGATCTTTATTTTAGATTTGTAATTGTATTTTATTTAGATCTGTATTTTGCATTTTAATATAGATCTCGATTTATATCTTAGATCTGTGTTTTCATTTTATGCCAGTATCTTATGAGATCTGAATCTAAATTCTGTTTATATGCCTGGGTGGCTGCACTCAAATTTCTGTCTATAAGTCTGCATGTGCTTTGCATTTGTGTTATTTTTCCACCTACTGGTTTGTAAATGACAAATCTATTATTTGTATGCAAATGATAAATTTATTTTCTATGTATAAAATGCAACAGCTCTGTAATTACAAGTCTGTTCTAGGTATATTTTGTCAGCAGATTTCTCTTGTTTTCTTTGTTAATAGGCTTAGGATCCGGGGTGTTGAGAAAAGATGGGGCGCTTTCATTAGAGTTCCTTCTTTCCTTCTTTGCGTCCTTCATTGAATTTTAATGTGTGGATCACCTGGTAGGATGAAGAGAAGAAACTAATCCATATTGATTTGTTGTTTGTCCAATTTCATTGTCAGTCTTCAATTTTGTCGAAATTGATTTTTAATATTACTCTGTATCCATTTTCTGTGTCTGTCTGTCTATGTTTTAGTTTTCTGTGTGTTGTGGATTCTAGATTATGATAAAGGAAGCATATGGCTTTGTCTCTTCGAACTTGAATTGATTCAAGAAAAGCAGAGACGCCCACAACCATTACATTACATTACAGGTTGGTCCTGTCTGATTGTGTTGATCAATAGAAAAATCCCTAGAGAACAACTAGAATAGCCAAAGAAGGTATGTGTGTATTTATATTTTTAATAAATTGTTATTAGCATGTTTGTCTCTATGTATATTTGTTAGCAGGGTTCTCTTTGTTTTCTTTATTAACAGAATATCTTTTGGTCAGTCGCTTTTGGTCAGTCAACTTAAGACACTGAATGAGTAGAAACTCTAGATAATACATAGACATTTACAACTGTCCTGCCATTTCCAGCGACCAATACTTATGGACATAGAATAATACATAATCGATTCACATATGAAATAGCTGCCTGCGTATGACTAATTGGAGTTGCGTTTTGACCCACATCAGTGAAAGACTATTAGATTGCGGTTGGCTTTGATTTTTCCTTGCATGCATATTGCTATTAGGTTATTGCTTAGTGGATTGTAACCGATCTGAATTTTGAATCCTTTTGGTATGCCATCTGTGATATGCCTTGAATACAGGCTATGTGTGAAGGGTGTTTTATCTCCAGCTTTGCCTGCATTTTTATTTTTGCATTTTCCAGCAATTGCCAGGTTATTGAGACCCGGAAGTTTTATATCCTTATTCTAGAGTCTTGGTCTTTACATATCTGATTCGTATTATCATGTTGATCTCACTTGCAACTACTTTAGTATGGGCACTTCGATTTAATGCTTACGATATGGATACCTTGGATTTTGTCTTTTGCTGAATAAAGTTATCATATGTACAATGCTGTCTTTTGGATTTATAAATGTTGTTTAATGTATATTTATATGGATAAGTGTCTCACCCATGTCGTATGAGAAAGGTCATGCAGCTCGACCCGTGATTAACTCATTTATGTTTGATATAATAATAAATTTTTAATGATTATATTGCATTAACATGGGGGTGAGCTTATGGATCGACCTGGTCCTTCTGCATTTTTCACTATTTAATGTATTGTAGAGATAATAGTTTTCATTGATGTGTTACGACTATTTTGGCTCGATTCACGTATGTTCAATTTACCATTCAATTTCTTATACAGAATTTTGTATTGGTGCCTTCATGTATATTCTATGTGTTTAATATAGGGCGAGCCTCTTAAACTCTTTATCAAAGTCAATGCAGAGTTTGATTGGTGTATGTCTTACCATAGTTAACGGGGATTCAACTGAACACTTCGACTTTACAATACCTGTAAATATTTAAGAAATATATGTTTACTTTTCAATTTCTATTTATGTTATGAGATCAAAATATTGTCTATGATATTCTTTATCTAGAATGTAATTACATATGTATTACTTTAACACATGAATAGGTTCTTATGGATCTAGGTTTTATTAACCCATGACACTAAAAGTATCTTTAATAATAAGTTATTAATTTCCTATGTTTATTTAAACTCATATTATCTCATTAAATAATATCAATGAACTGGGAATTTAATTATCTCTACACATGGTATTTACCTACACAATTATAACTTTGTATGTGTTATAATTCAGATACTGTATTACTCAATTATACTTTTCAAACATTATTTTAATTTATTTTTAATCAAGAAATAAAAAATAAAAAAATAGAGAGCACTACATTTGAAATCAATATAAATTAAAGATACTAATAACTGACATAAAAATATATATGCATTTAATGTACCTGTATCATGGGGAACCTCCCCACCGGCACTAGCAGTAGTCACCTCGTTGCTCTAATGCACAGAGAGGCTGCCAGAGTGGCTACTATTGGAAGGAAGTTTTTGGTTAAGGTAGTTATGCAGCATCGTGGATGTTAAGCAAGGTCAAAGATACTAATCAAGTGGAAGATGTCATGAAAGAAGAAGATAGAATATTTATTGTATTTTTGTGTCATGTTTTGTAGTTTTGGACCACATTGTGCAAATCTTGGTCGTTATTTTGTAGAATTAATTAAGAAGTAGTTAGGAATTTTTCCAATTGATCCTTGAATGTAAAGTCACAAGCCTATAGGTAGATAGCCAATTGCAAATCTAAAAAATCTTCTTCTTGATAGGTCTGGAGGGGTCTTGATAGCTCTTAATAACTCTTGATGGCTCTTAGTTTATTTGTCCTAGCTCAGGGATCAGTTTTAATTTTGAGCTTTTGGTTCTTGTTACAGACCTTGATTTGAACGTGTCGATATGTGGAGCCATTTTTGGTGAATTATTTTGATGCTGAAATTAATATGGCATGATGGAGGTTGAGAAGAATCATTATGTCCTTTTCGATTTTCCTATTTTACTATCTTATGCAATTTAATTATGAATGCAATGTGTATATGTTATATTTTCTTATAAATTATAGAAATATATCTTAATTGCATTTATCAAAAGGATCACTAGAAGATAGACAAAGCACAGAACAGTAAAAGAAGTATTTTTCACATGGGAAACCCAATTGGGAAAAACCCAACAACCTTCATCTAGAGATGATAATTCTGAGATCATAATACAATGAAGAAATAAAAAGAAAAATATGGAAATGCCTTCCAAATATGAAAGACTGAAAATCAGTTTGCTTCTGAGCTACTGTGTAGCTGTTGTATTTCCAAGAAAACTGTGAACTGTTGTGTTGTTGTTGTGTGTTGAAATGAGGAGGGGCACCTTCTATTTATAATTTTTTTCCACCCAGAAAATAACAGAGACCAACTTCACTTGCTAGTGCAATAAATAATTTTATATTTTATTATTTTATTGTTGGATTTTCTCCCCAAGGATTACATTGTTCTTTTTAGGGTTTAGATGAATAATTACAACAAGTTCAACTCCTGAAGGAGAAAAATAAGAATAGCTTCTAAAGTTGCACAAAATCCAACACTCCCTCTAAACAAGGAAGCTATTTTTTGGTCTTCATAAACATCATCATCATCTATGTTTCATATGTACATCTATATTGTCTCCATCATCTCTAAACATACTGAAGGCTGTCTTTATAAACTAGTTCTATTCGGATGTATGAGAGAGAATATTATGCTACCTATATGTATCTACTACCGATGGAATACTTCCATACCTGGATAGTGATCCAGATGAGCACACATGCACGACCATCTACTACATGTTCATATCATCTATCGATGGGGTACTCACATACCTTCCTAATAACCTGAACCAGTAGAGGTACCTATGCAATCACATGACCATCAACTACTTGTATGAATCATCTTTTGATGGGATTACTCCCATACCCGGATGTGCACCTATATTAGGAGAGGCACTTGTGTGAACTTTACCATCTAATACCAGTACGTCTCATCTGCCAATGGGATTTCTCCCATACTTGGCTGAGAAACTAGACGGGTAGAGCTACCTAGGTGAAAGTATGGTAAATGTCTCTTAGTCATCTCTCCCTCTTAGGGAGGGATACGTTCTCTTCTACTCCACCTCTTCCGTGAAGGTATTCAACCTTCACCCTGGGAAGAGGCTCGATGTGAACATCTACAGTTTGGTCATCTGTCGAAATAACTGGAGCTTGACCGCACCTTTTTGCACCATATAATGTATGAAGTGATACTGAGTCTCTGTGTTCTTTGACTTTTCATCAAATAAAGGATTCACTGACATCTGCACACAACTCTAGTTCTCTTAGTGAATCACGGTTGGCTCTGGAATCTGGTCAACAATCCTGCAAGAAGTATATAAAGTCAAACTGCTTCCCTGGCTACTAAACTAGAATTCATACACTCAGTCTCTACAGTACTAAGACCTACAGATTTATTCTTCCTATTGTACTAGGAAATCATTGCAAAATTCAAACTAAAAATATTATCCTTAAATGTGCTTCCTATCTATAGTGCATCTGGACCAATATGAGTCTATAAACCCTTTCAATCTTAAGTCACAATCTAATTCATAATGTATATAATAACCTATAGTTCAACATAATCATCTGAGTACATGTTTTGCAGCAATGAAGTGAATATTCCCCAGTTCGCACATGAACTGACTAAGAGCATTCACAGCAAAACAAATGTCTGTTATGGTGTTCATAAGATACATCAAGGACCCAAACAATTGGAAATACATGGTGGGATCAATCAAATTTGAGTCTGAAGTAGAATCACTCAGCTTCTTAAAATTTGCATCTATCGAAATAGCTATGGACTTGCAGTCAAACATTCTAAATCTCTTCAACATATCAAATGTGTAATTTCCTTGACCTGCAAAAATCTTCTTCTGCCTTTATCATACTCCCAACCCCAAGAAGTAATGTGTCAACAATATCATTGATAAATTTTGTCTTAGTATCCATATGATACAACTCCCATCCCATAGTCAAAATAGTAATAATCGATCTGGTGAAAGCATATCGAGCCATAGGAGAAAATGTATCATCATAATCGAATCCCTCTTTCTGAGAGAGCCCTGTGGAAAAAAATATGGCCTCCTATATGCTCCATGTGGAACTTCATGCTCCTTTGCATTCTGCAAAATCTATTGTGCCCATCTGGGTCTTTTCCTACTTATTACCATATCTATGGGAGCATCATCTTTCTCAACTAGATCAATGGAACTGATCAATTTATTCATTTCTTCAGACTCCCTCCTAATGTTTGGAGGGGATATGATCTCATATCTTCATTTTCATTGATCTCCATATCTAATCCTCTTCATTTTCAAATATCCATTTCTTCTTCAAAGTTTACATCCCTACCGACTTCGATTTTCCTCGATCCTAGGATGTACATTATTTCAACCTTCGAGGACTTGCAATATCCCACGAATGTTCCCTTCTTTCCTGAAGGTTCTAACTTGAGCACATGAATGTAGAATGGGAAGTAATTGTACATCCTGGTGACGACCAGGTTGATTAAGGATACTTCAATTTTCTTGTTCAAATCACAATATCAGTGTTGTCAGGTCTCTATCGTGTGTAATAGACTAGAATCCTTGTCTTTGAGGGATAACTCCCTTTGTCTCTCAGAATTATGTTGAGTAAAACTTGTTGAAGCATCATATGTACCAACATCCATAGAAGCTTTCTGCTTCTGATCACCAAATATCTACATCATATTATTCTAGGTCGCAGAGTCGTAATACATGCTTCTAGAGGCTTTCTACTTCTGTTCCATTTATATATCAATGGGATGGCTTGTTCTTGTAGATGATGTCATTACCTACAAATAAAATCATGTGATATGGTTATAAATGTTTCATAGTCAATGTATTAACAAAATACTGTACACAATATTTTATTCTATGATTAGACACAACACATGTAAGGCCATTATCTGGATTCTTATGGTGTATATTATACATACCATTAAGAGTGTTTACTACTCCAAGTATGAAAGTATTTGTCATCCTTGATGGGTTGTGTAGCATGACAGGCTATTTAAACAATCATGTGTATAAGAAATACTAGAGGAGCCTACTTGTTAACTACCTGAAATGTAGATCTGTGTCGAACATATTAAAAAAAAATAGATCTAATCCACTAGAGCATGTAAAATAAAATACTTATATTCTATAGTTGTATGGATGGGCTCCATTTCTCTAGGTCCACTGGTCTTCATATGCTTTCTTGATGACCATCACAATATGGATCTGTATATCATTTCTTAGAAGAAGAACTCCAAATGATCATCCTTCCTTGGATCCTTATGAGGAGGGTCTTCTTCTACATCAACAATTGAATATTCGTGCTTCCTTTTGTGAGAACTTAGACACGTACTGGCAAAATGACCATATTTCTGGAACCTGTAACATTGGATCTGAGATAGATCCTTTGTTTGTTTCTTCTAATATGGAGGAGGGATTGATCTCTTTTATTGATGCTTGTCAATGTATGGATTCCTTCCCCTTCCATTTACTTTCTTGGTATGTTATAGGAACACTTGATTTTCCTGAGGTTGAGTACCATGGACTCTTTGGTGTGCTCCAATTCTTATTTCTTCATGAGTGCATTCTTCCCATATCTTATCAAATTTAGGCAACTTGGTTTGACCAATTCTAGTCTCGATGAAAGACTCCTAAGATGGTGGGATACCATTTAAGGTGGTCATGACAAGATCCTTTTCTTCAAGATTGTCTCCACTGGACTTTAGCTTGTCCTAGAGCTTGGTGATCCTTATGAAATATGAGGAAATATCTTCGTACTTCATCATCTTCATGTTCAACAGCTGATTCCTCAATGTGAGAGTCACATTGATGCTAATGTGTTCAAATAAATTCTTTATGGTTTTGAACATCCTCCTCGCCGTTGTATTTTTTGATATCTGAGGAACCAAGTGGTATATAACTAAGTCCACTAAAATCCTCCTTGCTTTGGAATCATCCTTTATCCATTGAGGTTTGTCTTCTTCAGCTTCTGGCTCTGGGACCTTTCCCTTTACGGACTATAATAGGTCATTTTCTTCTAGGATAAAAAGAACCCTAAACTTCCATGGGATGAAATTGGAATCCCCTTCCAAGCAATCTTCAACCCTCATGCTGATCATCTTAACTACAGATCTGGATCTGGAGTTGATCTTCTGCAGTGTTGGTTTTCTTGTTTGGGGTCAAATTTTGGTTTGACATTCTCGGAGTTTTACCCAACCAAAAATTTTGATCTTGGTCTCTAAATTTTTATTTTGAGGAGGAGAACAGTACTATGCTCGACTCACTCAAAAATTCCAATTCTTTGAAAATCCCCAATTTCCCGCAGTAGTGACAGGCCAAAACTGAAATGCTTAGAATCCAATTTTGTTTCAGAAAGATGCACCTTCCTTAGAGAGAAATTCCCAAGGCTCTTTTTATTTCAAAAGGTTGATTGAAGACCTTGAAAGATGAAACCCTAGTTTCGACAAGTTGCCAACAAAGTTTTGACAATGTCTTCGTTTAGTACTACTATAATACCATGTTAGATTTTCTTATAAATTATAGCCGTATATATAAATTGCATTTATCAATAGGATGACTAGAAGATAGACAAAGAACATAACAATAACACAAGTATTTTTCACATGGGAAACTGAATTGGGTAAAACCCATCAACCTTCATCCAGAGATGATAATTCTGAGATCATATTACAATGAAGAAATAAAAATAAAAATATGGAAATTCCTTCCAAATATGGAACCATGAAAATTAGTCTACTTCTGAGCTGCAGTGTGGCTGCTTTATTTCCCAAAAAACTCTGAACTATTGTGTAGCTTCTTCACTACTATTGTGTGCTGAAATGAGGAGGGATTCCTTCTATTTATACTGCTTTTCCACCCAGAAAAAAACTGGGGCAGAGTTCACTTGGGGGTGGAGAAAATAATTGTGTATTTTATCATTTTATTTATTCTTTTGTCGCTGGATTTTCTCCCCAAATATTACATTGTTCTTTCTAGGTTTTAGATGAATAATTACAACAAGTTCAACTCCCGAAGGAGGACAATAAGAATAGCTTTTGAAGTTGCACAAAATCCAATAGTGTCTGTGACATGGATATGTAAATGATGTGATATTTTCCTTCTTTGAATGATGTTAATCTGTTAGATCTGTTAGTGCTTCAAGATGTTTATTGCAGTTATTTTATAATAATGTGATCTGTTGAATGATGACATGGTTATGTTAACACATTAATTAGATGATTAGACTGATTGAATAATGTTTCATTAAGTGAGAAACATCCACACATGGTCCTTCCTTATTCTATGAAAAATTGGTTCCATTAGCTCTCCCTCAAAAATATCGGGTGAGACTTCATCCGCTCTGTGGGTGTTGCCGGATGGGTTATAGCCTGTTTGGGCCAGTGCTCATGGATATCATGTTGGTTTGGGTCTCAATAGAGAGGGAACCCCAGTCGGTTGGGTTTGTGTCAAAAAATAGATCCGTTGTCAAGAACTCAGTTTGAAGAGGAGGGAGGAGATGTTGTGGAATATGACCCAACCAGAGATCCAAGATTGGTTTGATTTGAAATAAGGGAGTTCGCTGAGAAAGGGAATCAAAACCCTAGATTGATGATGGAGCAGTGGATTACAAGGTATATGCACGATGGACCTCACAAGTACTTCTTCTGTGAGATTTTGATGATCCATTACAAGTGGTTGGCACGGTTGACCTACCGCAAGACAAATTTTCAAGGAGCTGAGTTGACTACCTGGACACCGGAATTGTTCCAGGAGTTGCAAGTAGTAGATAACAGGGCGTCGAAAGCAATTGAATTTTTGCTTGACAACACATTGGAAGGCTATATCACTGAGTTTGTAGTTGATGCAACTAAATCATATAGAAAATAAGAAAGGGAGTTATTGAATAGAACAAGAGGTAGGTTCCTTATATCATTGCAATTGTCCATTGAAATTCCAATCTATGAAAAGGGCATACTGAAGATGCACCTACAGTACTAAATTTTTGGTGTGCAGAGGCTATTGGTATCGTGGATACGAGGGTTGGATGGAATGATATGGGGTATATGGATGAAATTTATGATTGGATTGTGAGGGAAGATGAGTAAGGAAGTGGTATTAGGAGAGGAGGAGAAAGGTTTCAGAAAGAGAAGAGGTAGAGGAAACGAGAGAGTCCTGTTGCGACTAAAACATGAGGCTACAAAGGAAGACCACATGGGACGAAGCAAACCTACAATAAAAAATTAAATGAATAGACTACGCCTGAGCTAGAGACAAGGTCGACCCAGAGAGACAATGTACAAAAACCTCTTTGCACTGTGTCACACTCAGAAAGGAACACGACTTCGACACCTTCGTTTCTTACTTGTCAACAACATTCTAATGGCAGTGGATCAACGAATGCAGGAAGAAGGCTCAGGATGGCGAGAAGAGATCCAAAGTTACCCTTGTTCCATGGAAATGGGACGAAATATCTAGAAAAATATTGGTTCTTATGTGAATCATTATAGACTGTTAGAAAAACTATAGATGATGAGGCTAATAAAGGTCAGTTGGTGAAGACCCTTCGAGATCGCACACTGGACTGGTTTATGAAATTTGTGCAAGTTCCTACGATGAATCCACCAAAAACATTGGTTGAAGTAAGAAAAGGATTCAGTGAACAATTCAAAAAACCAAATTATGGAGCACAATACATTATAGAAATGAAGGAAATTAAGCTGTCATACCAAAATCCTATCACCATCATGTGATAAGACGTTTGGCATACCTACTTTCCCTAAATCCTAGCCTCTAGAGTGGAAACTCATATAATTTGACAATGTTTTCATACAAATTCCCAGCACAGTGCTTGACCCTTTATCCATACATGATACCCCTATTCACACCACCCATACTCTATTTCCCACAAGCGGTGCCACAACTTATGGTCCTTAGTCCATAAGCGGTTATTACCAGAACCGCTCTATCACTAAAGGAGAAATGCGGTACCCTGGGTAAAAAGGGAAAAAAAGAAGTCTCTCGAGGATTCTAGATGATAAGCCTCATGTCCTCCCTTATCCCTACTATTGTGGGTCTGTTGAGCTTGAGATCCCCCATCCTAGGATCTTGGAGGCCACCTCACCCACAAATATCTGAACCTACCCTATCCATCTAGCCTTATAAATACAAGCTTATGGCCATGGTTGAGGGGCAGAACCCTTAAGGCATTCTTATGCTGTTGGATTGATCACTTGGTCCATATCATTGGAGAGCATAGAGAGAGCTAGAGTCAGAGCTTATGGGAATGAGAATGCTTGGTTTCATGGAGATGCATGTCAACACTAAGGCTTGGTTGTAAACTTGTTCATATTTCTTTAATGCAAGTTGATTTCTATCCCAGATATATTGTTGATGTTTGATTTCATATATATGTTGTTATATTCCTTAGTCACTAGCATAGATTAGTAGATTGTGTTCTAGTTGCTTTGATCTATTTCACATCGAGCTTATTGCAGGTACACAATATGACTATCAAAGCATTGTATTCCAGGTATCTACGGTGTCTAGGGAGAGTCTTGAATCTCTATCTTCTATTTGTTCTGGATCTGAACCATTCAAACTAGTGGAACACCTTGCTCTCTGCAGGAGGTGAAATATTCCAGCTAACATAAGCAGTATCCCAATGAAACTATTTAGGATTTTGATCAAAGATTCAAGACACTACTGGAATAAGTTATCTTTGAGATGAGATATATTAAACATAAATAATGGTTCCTTGCGGTGTTACTAAATCACATCAGACAACCATTGAATCAACAAAAGATCACAACACAGAGTGAGGCTCTGGTGATCGTCATGAAGTTGGAAGCTTCATAAGTTGGACATAATGTGATTGGAATGAGTCAGATCCAGATGCAATTGAAAAACTTGACGCTCCACTAGCAAGATATTAAGAAGGGAAAAGAAAATTGTGAGGAGATCAGGTACACTCAATGTTGTGAAGATGTACATACTAAAGATAACTATCCAAATTTATGAAACTACTTGTTATCTGGAGCATCGAAATCATTGACTTGCGGTAGCATGACATGGTGCAAGATTTGCCAATTTTACTTGCATCAACATGAAGAATGTGGATATATGCAAAAGATGGTAATGAAGCCGAAAAACCTATACTATAAATTATGTTGATCTATTGGACATGAAGATAAGGATTTCTGTGCATATGACCTACTCCAAGAGAAAAGATATGAATCATACTATGTAAATGGAGAATATCATTGGATGGTAAAGCAGTCGCAACCACAGGTGGTGCAACCACTGCCTCAACTGCAACTGCAACAGCATATACAATTTGTAGCACAACCATAGTTAAAAAAATAGTTTGCGCCATAACCGCAGTATAATTAGATGCACATGGCTTCACAGCAGCCACAATATGTTTAGCCACAACAGTATGTTCAATAGCAGTTGAATCCCCTACAACATAAATTTAATCAACCACAGTATCAACAACAAAGAGGATTCTACGGAGGATTCTAAGGAGGATGAGGTGGAGGCTTCGTTCCAAGAGGAGGACGATGTCGTAGAACTTTCCAATATTACAATTGCAGTGTATTGGGACATTATCAGAGAGATTATCTACAATTGAAAGAATATTGTATGTATTGTATCACTGTCGATCACACCATTGGAAATTATCCGCAACTGATCGCAAAGTGGAAGTCCAAGAATGTTCCTGAGTTGCAGAACCCAAATCAAAATCAGTTGCAGAATGATAATCAATTATAGAATCAGAATCATAATCAATTTTAGAACCGGAATTAGAATAGGAATCATAATGTGAATCAACCTGTTAATCCACCAATGAACCAAAATTAGGGACCGACTGTTGCGAGGATTTCAAGAGAACTAAGAACACAAGATGATGATGTCATTATCATTACTCGTAGAGGAGCAATGACAGTATAGGATATCATGGGCTTACTAATTTGATCGAAAGGAAATAAAGAGGTACAATTTGATATCGATGCTGAAAAAGACACATTTTTTGAAGCACATGATGTGAAAGGAAGAAATATTGGTAAGTTACCTATCTTCAGAAATGCTGACTATTTTTTATTCTTGTTCAGTCACAAAACCATTATGGAAGCATGGTACCTTGCAGTAGTTTTTTGAAAGTTTTATGTTGTTAGAAAGAGATCTTGATTCTCTTGCTGATATTGAGTGTCTACTGCATTGCTTGACTAAGAAACAGAAAGAGTCTATGTTGAACTTTTTACATAAGAAGAAGACAGGTAAATAGATGTGCATGAATATTCAGATTGGGGACTATGAGGTAGATTTATTCATCTTAGATCTAGGCTTAGATTTCAACACTTTACAATGAAGACATGGAAAACGATGGGGAGTCCAAATTTGGCTTGGTCCCTTGTACAGTTGCAAATGGCTAAGTAGGACAGAGTAATGCCGATTAGGCAGGGTCTACACCTCACTGTCAAAGTTGAAAGGATGAAAACCTTTGTAGATTTTGATGTCATTTATTTTTTTGATGGTGGAAGCTCCTATCCCTCTTTGATTTGGATTGGATGGGACAATGATAGTCTAGAGGGAATCAAATTTAAGAAGTAGGTTATGAATTTTGACAACTGCGATATTAGGTTCATCTCCTCGATGGACCCTACTGAAGGGTGAAGATATGTTGAACATGTAAGGGATGAAGATCTAAATGAATGGGATCATGCATATAATATATGGGAGGATTATATCCATCTGACAGTTGATGGTGACCTCGAATGGTGCAGGTCTAGCTCTATGTCATCTAAATCTGATGATGCACTAGAGAATTGGCATAATAGCATGCATGAAGTATCAGTAAGGAAGTGTGGTCTGATCACCAAGCCATTGTGCGGAGTTGCGATTGAGATTCTTGAGTTACCAATATATGAAGGGATTCCTGATTTATCTAAATTTATAGTTGAATTTGAAGAAAATGTGTCAAAATCACAATGGCTATTGGTGTTGGATGAAACACTGAAGGATACTCTAGAACGCTGGTGGGAGACCCATCAGAAATCCATCATTGGTTGGTCGCAGTGTTGAAGATTAATAACCACCTGGAAAGAGTTGATGGTTTGTTTTAATCACACTTTTAGTTTCGTGGATGCCAACCTAGATGTTCACAATGTGGTGCAACTTATCGGAGATGTTATTCAAAAGGTATTACCGGTTGCATATCTAGTGGATCTGCATGCGAACTACTCGATGCAGTTGATGATGGAATTTTATAATGTGTTTGGAGAAAATGAATACAATGATGACCTAAAGAATATAAATGTTCCTAAAACATAAGGGAATCAGGATGTCGCAGCACCTGACATACTGACTGATCTCATGAATTAGCTATTGAATATTAGGAAGGTTAATATTGGGATGGAATACAATCCCAAGTTTGCAAATATTGGATACTATTGGGATGAAAAGACAATGGAAAAGATCACAAATTTGCTACATAAATTTCAAGATTTGTTTCCAACCAAGTTATCTGAGATGTAAGGAATACTGGGAGATATCAAAGAGATGAAGATACCATTAAATCTTGATGCAAAACCAATGAGGTAGTGACTGTAGCGCCTGAATCTGCGATACAAGGAAAGGGTCAGAGTAGATCTTGACAAGATGGTAGACGATAGGATAACTAAGCTAGTTGAAGAATTAGATTAATCGGTCCTATGGTAGTAAAAGATAAGAAGACTGGTGAGATTTGAAAGTGTGTCGACCTAAGAAAATTTAATGATGCATGTTTACATGATCCATTTTTTATACCTTTTACTAATGAGGTGCAAGGAGTGGGAAGTCAAGAAATCTACCCCTTCACAAATGGGTTTTTGGGATATCACCATATCAGGAATTACAAAGGAGGATAACCACAAGACAACATTTGTTACCAAATGGGGTTGTTTCCACTACAAGGTTATCTTGTTTTGGCTGAAGAATGAACCTGCAATATTCTCTCGATTTGTTGTCGTCCCATTAAAGGATTTTATTCCAAATTTTCTGCAAGTATACATGGATGACTAGAAGTATGCATATTGATCAGAGATCACTTAGAAAACTTGCGGCTGATGCTGGAATGATTTTGACAACACCATATCATGCTAAATTCAAACAAGTGTATTTTCTATGCACTTGTTGGGACACATTATGTGAAAGAAAGGATTGTTGGTTGAGCCCGCAAAGATTACGCTAATTTTTAGTTTTCCACCACCAATAAATGTAAATCAACTAAGAACGAAACTGGGATATACGGGATATTATTCCAAGTTCATCCATGGGTATGCCATGATTACAGCTCTAATGGAGCAGTTACTGAAGAAGGATGTAGCCTTTTTATGGATTCAAGAGTGTCAGGTAAGCTTTGAAACACTAAAGGCGAAGATGGTGTCAACACCAATATTAGTTTTCTCTCATTGGAATAAAGAATTCCATGTCTATGTGGATGCATCATCAATTGAACTGGGAGGGTGCTAGCACAACAAGGAAAAGAATATTTTAATCACCTGATATCTTTCTCTAGTTGAAATATTTCATCTACAGAGAAAAATTACACTACCATAGAGAGGGAAGGTCTAGCAATGGTATATGCACTACACAAGTTTCCCCATTAGCTGTTGGGCGATCATTTCAAGATGTTTACACACCATTGTGTGTTGAAATATCTGGTCAATAAGCCTGTGTTGGAGGGGGGATATATGCCACTCGATACTTCTCTTTCTGAAGTTTGAGTTTGAGATAATTATGAAGTCGAGCCGCTTGAATGTGGGCCCAAATCACTTATCGTAGATTGAGACCAGTGAGGAAACTACAAATATTGATTACAGATTGCGAGATGTGCAACTATTTAGAATGGATATGGTGGATGACTATTATGAACACATAGTCCAGTTCCTAGTCGTAATAACTACAACAAAGGGGACGACTACGAGCCAAAAGAAGCAATTGATTGTTAAGGCAGTCGATTTCTGGCTAATATTTGGACAAATCTACAAATTGGGACCATATGACATATTTCAGCAATGTGTCCTACCGCATGGACAAGGAAAGATACTAGTAGAGGCCCATGTGCGAATTAACAGAGGATACTATGGATTTCAAGCTACTACAAGGAAGGTACTTCATGCCGAGCTTTTGTGGCCCACTCTACATAGTGATGTGAAGGACTATGCGCAGACTTGCGACATATGCCAAAGAAATGGAAAACCATCACGGAGGGATGAGATGTCAGTACTACCTCAGGTAACATTGCAACCATTTGATAAACGGGTCGTGGAATTTGTCGGACCATTCAACCCACCCAGGAAAATAATGGGTGCATGATACATCATTAGAGAGACAAAATATTAGACAAGATGGGTAGAGGCAACACCTGTTGTACACTTCACCGCTATGACAGCAACAAGGTTCTTGTTCGACAATATTGTTACTCAATTTGGATTCCCAAGGATATTGATGTGAAACTAGGGGACTCACTTCATCAATCACATAGTTAGCGCATTAATAGAGGAATTACAGAGACAACATAAAAAGAGTACCCCATATCATCCACAAGCGAATGGGACAGTGGAGGCATTCAATAAGGTATTGGAGCATGCACTTACAAAGGAATGTAACACCAACCATGATGACTTGGATTTGAAGATTCCAATAGTCTTGTCGACATATCACAAAACCTGTAAAAGGTTGAAAAAACTGACACCATTTAAATTGGTGTATGGGCAAGAGGCAATCATGCCTATGGAGTATATTGTTCCCAGTTTGCGTATCATAGGACCAACATGCATGGATGATGAAGTACCATTAGAATAATGCTTGGAACATATGGTGCATATTGAGGAAGATCTCCTTATCGTAAGTTTTCACCAGCTCATTAGGAAGGAGTGCTAGAATCCTTGGCATGATCGACATATCAAGAATAAACAGAATAAACAGTTTTAGCAAGGAGACCTAGTTTTGACATATGACAACAAGTTTGTGAAGCATCCAGGTAAGAGATGCATTGGCTAGGTCCATACCTCATTCATTCCATTGCTTCAGGAGGTGTAGTTCAACTATGGCAGTTAGATGGTATTATGCTACCAAAGTTGGTGAATGGTAGTAGGCTGAAGCCCTACAAGACGGGTCCAGAACCATGTGATGCTTAAGGCACTGCACAATGGGAAAAAAATTTGTGTTTTTGCATCAGAGGATAGTTAAAAGGAGAGCATGCTAGGAGGAGGTGGGTGCAAAAGTTTAGGAGTCAGTAGCACAGTTAGGAAGTCATGCTGCGACAGCCACATGGTTATACACAAAGTCAAATCAGTAATAAATGAAGATAGTTAAAGCAGTTATCTAATGGCACGTCTTGAAGTGACACGTATTTATGGTGGATCCGACCACCATATTGACATGATCGACATCAGATTCATATATTTAATTCATTCTTTGGTCATGATTAGGAAAAGAGGATCACATTGACTTGGTCATGATGGATATGTAATAGATGTATCGCTATAAAAAGGGACTAGATGCGGTTAGAAGGAATCATTATGTAAAGCGTAAATTGTTGGGCTAAGTTGCAGAGAAGTATTGCAGTTAGTATAGTTGAAGTAGGGTGAGTTACAGAGTGATGTAAGGTCGAGTAACCATTGAGAATCGTGGGGTATGATGCGTGAGAAAGTTACGGTTGATAATTCAAGTGGTAGGATTCACCAGTCGCCCCAGTAACAATTGAGGAAAAAGTTGGAAGTATGCCGCTTAGATCGTCATTTGTGCTGAAGTAGAAGAGGAGGGGGAAGTAGCCTAAATCCCTACCATAGAAGAAGCAATAAACCAAAACTTATACATGGGAAGAGGAGGAGGTACCTATATAAGTGGGTCCTTTGAGCTCAGTGGTTGTAGAATCAATAGTTCATGTAGGGTTGTCTGTTGCAAATATCCCCGAATACATACCTCTATGTGGGCCTGACGCAAAGACTTGGAAAGAAAGTAAGAATAAGAAATATAAAGTAAGGATGCCAATGATACGACAAGTTATGCTATGCAGCACACACATTGTCCTGACATTGATGAGAATGAAGTACAAGGACCACGACCTACTCGCATTAGAGGACATTATGAAGGACCCCTATGTACCAATGGTAGTAGTCGGAGGTGGCCCAATAGAACACATTCCATAGGACTGTGTGTGAGGGTTGGACATAGCACACTTGTTATTCTTTATCAACATGCCACACTTTGGGAAGCTAAATGAAGGAAATGCATGTGTGAAGCAGCTTTTTGCATGCTTTCATGGAGGAATTGTGTGGCTGTACAAGTCGGTCGAGGCTACTGTAGGGATGATTTCAGAGATAACGGGGATTCCCAAGGATGGGCTAGACCCCTCGCAGTATTTCTGAGGGAAGGATAATGACAAGAATCTCACAACAATGTTGAATAAGGGCTATGCTTTATAGCACGACAGATGGGCATACTGCATCAATAGTATCAATGACCAGGGGGTGTGCATTAGGGCAAGGATTTTGGAGACCAAAGTGGTAAGGAAGAACTAGCCCATCCAATGTAACTCGGGGGTTATTTCTTGTCCAAAGAAATTTGTGCAAGGAATAGAAATGAACTAGTCATTGTTTCTACTGAGCCAATTGACAGAGGACGCAGTAGCGGTGCAAGTGGATTTGCACTTGTTTACTTATAGCTAGCTATTGATATTGATAGCGCTAATAGGTTTAATGGAGCTAGATGATTACCAAGGCATGGAGGTGAAGGAAGTGAAATTTTACAAGGGTGCAAGATACGAAAAAATTTAATGGGTAAGGGAGCCGAAACAACTAAAGGACTATGCAATATAGTTTAGTATTTACTAGGAAGCGCTGTAGGTGGAAGCTACAAAATTTCTACGACTCACTGAGGAAGTTGTGAAGAAATACAAATGGATCACTCAGTTTGTAGTTGGACCACATTCCATTCATGTGCAAGAATGGAGTGACCCAGAAAAGCAATGGTTGTCGACCCCATGTAAGCTATCTGATGAGGAACTAGAGAGAAGTGTGGATGATTGGCTCGTCATATGGATAGAACAAATTATTTTAGAAGAAGTATCGATGGGCCTTCCAAGGGATGCACTAGTTGATCTAGTACCTATGAATGACCAAAGGAGTCACCACGATTCAGTTCAAGAGTCATCATGCACTCCCACAGACTCAAAGGTAGAGAGGATATTTAACGAATCAAGAACAAATAGGCCACAGGAACAGGGTGTGACAGGTAGCACAACCCCACGGATGGAAGCATAGTTGAATTGTATTATTAAGGAAATAATAGATGTAATAGATGCAACAACTAACAAAATGAAGAAATCAACACAAGAAGGGTTTGTTGACATAAGAACACGCGTCAATTATTTATATAATGTGGTTTTAAAAAAAGTGTCTGAGGGAGAAACAGTGCAGGACTTTGGCTCAATCAGCACTAGGATGCAAGTTCGGAATGTTCGAATTCCCCCAACTGCGATTGAGACCAACAAAGAGGACTTGAATGGATCCTTCCAAAAGCTGCAGTACTTCTTAATCAACATCAACGTCCTATCTACACAGACATTAGTACATATGCAATGATTCACCAATCAGGAGTTGGACAACAAATAATATAGCATCGACGGTAAGTTTTTGCAATCGCAAGAGAAGGAAGAAGAAACACAGAAAGAGATTGAAGCATTGAAGTAGGAATAGGAGGATTTTAAGGAGAAGAGTTCTATAGAGATGATAGATATGAATAAAGAGAAAGATCACCTAGAAATTGAGAAGGCACAACTCTAGGATACAAAGTGCAGTTGAAGGAGGAAGTTTCAGATGGCTATCAACATGTCGCTGAGAGAACTACAAATCTAGATGTAGTAGAAAGAGAAAAATGTCTTGGATAGGTCATCAAGCAATTACATCAAGATAATGTAGATTTTATTGCTATGGTACATCCAGACACACCACCTGAACAAGTCACAAAAAGGAAAATCACCATGGAGGATTTGGCGACATAACTAGAAGAGATGGGGTAGGAAGAAAAGAAGGTAACATAAGCATCTATGTAATTTTGTGGTAGTGTAGTCGAGGATGAACAGTTAGTGGAAATCAGTACACAATTGCAGGAAGAAGAAGGGATGCTAGCCACATTGAATAATTCAGTAAGGATGATGCCATTGGTCATTCAAATTTCTAAGTTAGTGGAGCGAAACAAGTTGTAGTAGCGGGTGGAGAAGAAAATAAAACTACAACAATGGCGCAACTTGCAGTTAGACGAGTTCCATAATATTGGTGCAAAACTATCTACTAAGGAAGTTGTTTCATTGTAGGCCATGCAGGAAAGAAAAAAGGCTATTGCTGAGAAAATAATTGAGCATCCTCTAGTACAGGATTTGGTAGGGAGCCAGGAAACTACTGAGAAGGTGAAGGTGCAAGTGAACGAGATTACACAGTAGTACAATGAGTTCAAGAAGAATATCATGGATTTCTCCATGTCCAACCGATGTGGCTCAAGGGTGTGCCCCAATATTTTTTTGGGGGCTTGCTGGTAGGCATTTTTGGGTTAGGGTAGTTTCTTAGCATCACAGATGCCACACAAGGTCAAAGACACTACACAAGTGGAAGATGGTGCGCAAGATGGAGATGGAATATTTTATGTATTTTTGTGTCATCTTTTGTTGTTTTCAACCACATTCTCCATATGTTGGTCATTATTTTGTAGAATCAGTTAAGAAGTAGTTAGGAACTTATCCAAGTGGACCTTGAATGTAAAGGTGAAATCCTATAAGTAGATGGTGAATTGCAAATGTAAAAACAATTCTTCTTGATAGGTCTAGAGGCCTCCTGATAGCTCTTGATATATCTTGATTGCTCTTAGTTGATTTGTCCTATCCCAGGGATCAATTTTACTTCTTAGGTCTTGGTTCTTTTTAGAGACCCTCTTTTGAACATGTTGATCTATTGATCCATTTTTGGTAAATTTTATTTTGATGCAGAAGTTAATATGACATGATAGAGGTTGAGAATAATCATCATGTCCTTTTCTAATTTCTTGTTTTATTGTCTTATGTGATTCAATTATGAATGCAATGTGTATCCGTGACATGGATTTGTAAATGATGTGACATTTTTTGGCTTTGAATGATGTTAATATGTTAGATTTTCTAGCGCATCAAGAGGTTTATTGCAGTTTTCGTATAATAATATGATCTGTTGAATGATGACAACGGTTCTATTAATGCATTAATTATATGATTATACTAATTTAATAATTCTACATTAAGTGTGGAATAGACACACATGGTCCTTCTTCATTCTGTGGAAACTTGGTTCTGTCAACTCTCCCTCGAGCATCTCGGGTGAGACTTCATCTTTTCTGCATGTGTTTCCGAATGGGGTAAAACCTTTCTGGGTTGGTGCTCAGGGATATCATGGTGGTTTGTGTGTCTATAGAGAGAGAACCCATATCGACTGGGTTTGTGTCAACAACTTTCGCTCGACTCCCTAATAAGAGCTATGTCGACGTAGGACACCTGGACAAACCTGTGAAAATAGAGACATACAAATTGATGATTAAATATACACATGTGAAACAATTTAATTTTATTTAACTAACAACAAAGAGTACATAATGTGCAATTATATACTTATGATACCTCTAGCAATCTCTGGGGCAAGGAATGGCTCAAGATTTGCTAGTACTTTACCTTCAGATAATCGAAGAACCCCATTGTGGAGATGCATGTACATGAAATAAATAATTATATTAATATTTATCATTATAATAATATTTATATGATAAAAAACTGATATAAATTAATATATATATTTTTATATAGAAGGAGTTTGTGTAAAAATGCCGCTTACTCAGTCTAATATGCCTAAAATTTATAATTGTTACTACGACATTACAACCTCTTTGTTTTTATCACATATTAAATTATTGTTTTCTTACATCTTTCTATAGGTTAAACTTAAAATCTTTCCTTTCTAATGATGAAGTATTTCATGTTTGAAAACCAACTCTAAATAGGTTATATCATTGCTCAATGTGAAGTAAAAAAGTTAAGCTTTTAAGGATTTTCATTAGGAAATAATAATATATTTAAATATGTAATATAATAAATTATAAAATATTATTCAATTCTTCAACTATTATATGTTTTATAATGATGATTGACTTATATCAAACTCCTTTAAATTTGTGAAAATGAGGGTAAGGAGTTTAAGTCGAATGTTGATTAATGGTAAAACGCTCCAAAACTTTGCAACCATTCATAGATTGGTCTTTGAATATGTCTACAATGATGGGTGCTGACCTAAAATAGTTTGACATTGATCATGAAAACCATGACTAAATTTGAAGTATTGTGAGATGGAAAAAAAATTCTTTATGTCGATTGAGGAACCACATTTAATTCTTCTCAATCTATTTTTTTATAGTTTAGCGAATGATACCTCTTAATAATGCGGTACTATTCTTTCTTTTGTTTGCTAGGTTCAAGATACATTGTTGGAATGAGTAACTCCTACTTGTATGAAGTGATACTTCTAAGGGTTTTCGTTTTTATTTATATTGGTCATTGTAACACAGATCTTGTCCCTAGATTAGAAGTTTCCTTCTAAGTTTTGGGAGGTTGTTAGGTTTAGTTGGATATCGGAGATTATTTTGAACTAGTTATCTCTAATTTTGATGTTCCATGATATGCTTGATTCTCAAAAAATTGTTAGTGTGCTAAGATAGTAAGTATATCTTGAGGCATGTATTCATCTATTTATATGAACTTTGGCATATGCCATATGTGATGAAATCCTTAATTTCAATTTGGAATGGTGAGACTGCAACAAGAAAGAAAAATATTTTGTTCACGATGAAACAAACAATTTTGTTAGAGTTTTATCCAAAGGATGCTAGTGATAGCGCATGTTGCAGAAGCAGATGTTGTATGGCAATGGACAAACAAGGTAAATTTTGTGAATTTCGTTTAATTAAAGTAGTGACTATATGGAAATGTGAATCACACATTATATTTGTAACAATTCTAGGATAATATGAATAGATCCTATGTATTTCTCTATAAATATTATCATCTTGCATCATGCCTATACTTGGTACTCGAGAGAAGTATTGCATGGTCCCTCAAAAGCACTAAAATAATGTGTGTGTATTGACACAAATCTTGATGCATTTATATCTAATATTTTTATTTTTATTTTTAATATATCACTAAGACATAATTGTTAGTGTGTAGTGTTGGGAATACTATATTATTTCATGAAAATCAACTAGCAAAGTTGATAGTCGACTAGTAAAAGTTGATTGGAGTAGGAGGAAATAGGCGGTGGATGTTTGACAACCGATCGATCGGAATAAGTTGTTTGGTTAAAGGAAAAGGATTAGTCGATGAGAAGTTCATAAAACAAAAAAGCTCAATGAGTAATCATCCAAAGTTGACCCATTCAAGACGATTGTAACATAATAATTGAAAGTGTTTAGGAAGTTATGGATTATAATTAATGATAAGTTGGTTGCATTGCATATATAAATAAGATGAAATGGTTGTGAAGCAGGATCACGGCATGATGTAATGAAGTGTGATATGTGATCTAGAAAGCCACAATTCTAGGGATAATTTTAGGGGTGAAATTTATCCCATGGGATGTTTTTAGGGGTTTTTCTCCAAAAAAGGATTCGCCATTTTGCATTTTTTGAAGCCCTGTTTTGCCCAATTTTGATGGGGTAAACTTTTCTCACCCTAAAAATTGCCAAATTATTATATAAATGATATAAAATACTTGGAAATTAAAATATTTTTTGAAAAATATCGCCAAACATTTTATAGTTGTCGTTTTAAGAATTGATAAGATTCACCAACATTTATACACTTTTAAATAAGTATGGTTCCTTAAAATCATCCCTGAGCAGTTCTAAACACTTGTTTTTGAGTGTTTGATTAATATATGAGTGAAAGAAAATTGGTTTCCTAGTTTTCTTTGGGAGAGGGTTTTGATGTTTAATGTGTTGATGTGTTATGTGCCATTGTCTTTTGTTTAACGCATTCAACTATATGGGTAAATTTGCAAACCTATTGTAATCAGAATTTAGAACCAACATGTAGAAACCATGTCTATTAGGGAATTTCTCTAGAGCTACAACAAGAAATGAAATTGTTAGAACCATAATCCAACCCCTTAGTACCTTATTTTAACTCCTTATTCAATTTTATTTCATTTTTGCATTAATAAACTTTGGGTTTAGACTTAGGGTGCTTAGTTGGACCAATAACAAACTAAATTGGTGCATTCACACCCACATGAGTTCTCCATAACATTTAACCATCCAAATGTGCACCCTCATCATTGCTAGTGTGCTCCCATTCATTGAATGTGAACATTTTGGTTGACTAGGAGCGCTACAGGTTAATTTTGTCCATTTTTTAGTTGATTTGGTGCATTTAATGCCAGCTAGAGCCTCTAACCCACCTAGTTTTCCACACCCAATCATGCCAAGGTGTTATGATGACCCCATGTCACCTCATCCATGTCTATACAGATCTTCATGGCCATTTGGGATGATTTGGAGCATGATTAGCCCACCTAGGGGGGATTGAGGCGAATTTGGCCAAGTTCATTTATGCAGGCAATATTGGAATCCCAAACCTCCCTAAACACTTCAAATGTAATATAAACCTATCAATAACATGTTTTTATGTTAGATAAAAAAAATAACCTATTTATGTCCACATTGCATGTGTAATTTGCTTCTCATTTAATGCTTTTTTGTTGATTTTGCACCAAATTAGATTTGTGAGTTTCTATAAGGATCCTAGACATTATTATGGGTCTAATTTCTCACATAGTATCATATATGAGTGGATTTTATTGATTTGGATATCAATCCAAAGCGTTTTGAGCTGCATTTTTAGAGAAATTCCAGATAAAATTGAGTTGTTTTTGGAGGACATTCAACAATTTCATCACCGTTAGCATAGGAAGAAATGGAATCTACCTACATATTGCTAACACCTTTAAAATTATTTGATTGGAAGGTAGAGATGATGATTCAATTGAGATCCAAAGGACTCTACAGAGTTACGTTGGGAACAGAGGTGGAGCCAAACTTTGTTGTGGAGAAAGACAAGTACTTCAACATATTCGATGAACCATATGGATTTTTATTCTTGAGTATATGAAGAGGGATATTGTTCCACATAGACAGTTTAACCACCCTCAATGAATTGTGGGTAAAACTAGAGACACTCTTTGGGAAAACTGATGAACTATGAGGACACCAGCTTGAGAACAAGCTCATTAACCTGAGCCCAGTGCACTTTGACACCATATAGGACTTCTTAACCAAGTTTAATTCACTTTTGTTGCAGCTAAGGAAATGTGGAATTGAAAAGAAACAAGACCATTTGATTATGTACATCCTTTCGAAGTTGAGGCCATAAATATCAGTCTTTGTCAGCACATTTCATTCTGGAAAATTAACACTTCCAAATTGGAAAATTCCAAGTCTATCTAGCTTCATGGATTCCCTCACTCAGGAGCAAGACAAGCTAGTCAAAATGGACACCATCAAGGATAAGGATCAATCCTTGGCCATGGGATTTTTTATTTCCTCAAAGGGAAATTCCAAGCCAAGGAATTCAAAGCTACCTGAGAAGAAGAAATCGGAAAATCCCAAATCGAGTGATGGGGATCGAATCCTCCCAAGGAGAGGGAAACAAAAGGGAAAGAAAATACCAAATGATCCTATTTCCACAAGGGATGGAATATAGAAATCTCATGCATGAATAAAAGTATTGACCACATGGTGTAGCTACTAGAGAAGAACAACATCCTAGTCCCAGACAACACAAGGAAGAAGGATGGAACCTCCACTTCAGATGGCAAGGAGAAATGTCATGATTTTCTAGTAGGTAATTCTAATTCCTTATCTTTCATCATTGATTCAAGGGTTTATAGACACATGGTATCCACAATATATCTCTTCTCATCCAACCATTCGAATGTTGGCCGAGTTGTTTGAATGTGGGATGATTCAGAAATCCATAACAAGGGGATTGGTAGGATTAATTTAGAGCATGGTTTCTTCAATGATTTGTTGTATGTACTAGACCTTGCATCGAATTGGCTATCACTCTATCAAATGAACCATATAGGAGAGACAAAGAGAGTGATGTTCACTCCATATATGGTTTAGATTACAGAAATATCATCAAGCCAAGCCATTCCAATTGGGTATGCAGACCACCATGAGAGTATGTACAAGTTTTCAAATACCATCCCCACTTCCAATCAACAAGCTCTTCTCTCACATGCCAATGAGAATTCCAATATATGGCATGCGAGGTTTGGTCACATGGATTACAAATATCTCCAAGCATTACATAGAGATGAGATTGTGGAAGGACTTCCACAAATCAAATCATCAAATGGAGCATGCATTGGGCGTGTAGTTGGGAAGCATATAGAGAAAATATATGAGAAGGGGATGGCAAGGAGAGCCACATAACCATTGGGGCTGGTAAATTCAGATATAATTGGTCCTCTTCCCACTCCATCATATGCTGGATCAAGGTATGTACTTACATTTATTGATGATTAGTCGAGATTCTGCTGGGTGTACTTCCTCAAATTAAAGTTTGAAGTTTTTGAACAATTGAAGATTTGGAAGGAATTAGTAGAAAATCAGAGTGGGAATAAGATTAAAATCCTTAGGATAGATAATGGGAAGGAGTATGTCAACAATAAACTATAGCACCTTTGCGAGGAGTGTGGCTTCCAAATGCAACACTCAAATCCCTACACACCACAACAAAATGGTAGGGTAGAGAGGAAGAATATATCTCTCAAGGAGATGGCCACATACATGATTGAAGCGAGGGATATAAGTCCCAAGCTATCAGATGAGTCCGTTAACTATGTTGCACACATACAAAATATATCCTTCCACAAATCACTAGAAGGAAATAATCCTTATGAGGCTTGGTTTGCCCATAAACCAAATGTCTTAAATTTCAAGACCTTTGGATCTAGAGCATGGGCTTGAATCCCTTCTGAAAAGAGGAATTCCTTGCAGCCACAAATAAGGGAGTGAATAATGGTTGTTTATGGTGAGGATACCAAAGGTTACAAAATATTTGACACTTCCAGACTCAATAAATTTCTTAAAATAAGTGTGGAATTCAAAGAGGAACAAATACCAGATTTTGAGCTTGCACCAGGGGAATGCTCTTCTCCTCAACAATTTGATGATGTAAGTGATGATTCATGCTCTGTTGCTTCTGATATTCCTGATAATTATGTATCTATATATGAAATTTTTGTATATGAGTCATCATAAAGGCCCAAGTGGTCTGAAAAAATCATACAAGATGGATGTGAATTAGATAGAAATCCCGAAGAGCACAGGAAGACTATATCTCAAACTAGTAGCTTCCTTCGCAAGTGATAGTGGTATTTCTGAGCACTGTTATATGTTAATTGGATCTGATCCAAAGACATATCAGAAATATTTTAATGACCCAATATGGAGAACAACAATTTAATAATATTTCCATTCTCTCCAAGAGAATGAGACATGGGAATTGGTTCCCCTTCCTTCCAAGAGGAAGCTTCTTCAATGCAAGTGGATCTTCCAAACCAAAATTGATGTTGATAGTTCAGATGTGAAATAAAAATAAATATTAGTTTCTAATGGCTATTCTCAATTCCATGGTGTTTATTACACATAGACCTTTGCACCAGTTGCAAAGATGGACTCCATAAGATTAGTTCTAGGAATTACAGCTAGTAAGGGTTGGAAAGTGCACCATATGGATGTCAAGAGTGCATTCCTACATGGTGAGCTACAGCTATTGGATTCACTAGATGAAATTCAGATCCTAATGTATATTTTCAGCAAAATGATGGTATTTTGCAGGTTGTTTTTATTTATTTTGATGACCTTCTAATTACAGGGAGCTTCACCACTTCAATTGGTTCAATTAAGTCATCTTTACATAGTGAATTTGCCATTACCGATCTAGGATTGCTGAGGCAATTTTTTGGCTTGAAAATTGAGAAAAGTGAATGAGACATCATGCTAAGTCAACAAGAGTATAATTCAGACCTGCTAAGTAATTTTAACATGGCTGAGTGTAAGGAAACCAAGTATCCCTTTCTTTTTGGAATCAAATTGCATGAATTTGGCAATTCTCGATTGGTAGATTTTACACTCTACAAGAAACTAGTGTCCAACTTTCTCTATCTTACACATACAAGACCATATCTATCTTATGGTGTAACTGTTGTAGTAATAAATATGCACCAGACACATGATATCCATTGGAGGGAAGGAAAAATAATTCTTCAGTATGTCCATGGTACAAAGAATTTCAGGTTGCACTATTCAGCTCGAGCTTCACTCCAACTTGTTGGATTTTCTGATTTGGATTGCGCTGGAGATCCCACTGATAGAAAATCAACTTCATACTTTGTATTTATGATTTCTCAAGGTCTGATTTTCTGGTCAATTAATAAAAAACACACCATTTCACTTTCATCAGCAGAGGCCTGGTACAAGGCAGTAGTCAATGCAGTTACATAGTGTGTTTGGTTGCAAGGAATTCTTTGGGAATTTGGTGTCACAATTGATTCTCCTACCAAAATTTGGGTGGAAAATAAAATTTCCATAAAAATATCTATTGATCCAATTCATAGGTAGAGGACAAAACATATTGAGATCCATATGCACTACATCCGGGGCTTAGTGCATGACAGGGTGATTTCACTATAGTATTTCCCATGCATCGAGCAAACTACCGACATTTTCACCAGAGTTTCACAGAGAAGACCTTCACTTACCTAAGATATTTTCTTGGGGTGAGCGATGGATGGTTATTTTCTACTATTTGTTTCAGGTTCAGCCCCATGTACATTCTTAAGGGAAGGTTTTGTTCCATGTCATTTTCCTTCTTTTCCTCGGTTTATATAGACAAATAAAATTTCTTAATTATGTAATTAAGGTGACTTGAGCCTTTGTAGCCAAGGAATCTTCTAGTAATCCAACCTCCTAGTACCTTAGTTTATCTCCTTAGTCAATTTTATTGCATTTTTGCAATAATACACTTTTGTTTTAGACTTAGGGTGCTTAATTGGACCAATAACTAGATAAATTGGTGCATTCACACCCATATGAGTGCTCCAACTAAGACAACCATCCCCATGTTCATGCTCATAATTTTTGGTGCACTCCCATTCATTGAATGTGGATAGTTGGGTTGACTAGGAGTGTTAGAGGTTGATTTTGTCCATTTTTAGCTGATTTAGAGTGTGATTGGCCCACCTAGGGGGAATTGAGGCCAATTTGGCCAAGTTCATTTGTATAGTCACTATTGGCTTCCCAAGCCTCAAGAAACACTTCTTATGTAATATAAATCTATTACTAACATGTTTTTATGTTAAAATGTAAAAATATAACTTATTTTTATTCACATTCCATTTGTAAATTGCTTCTCATTTAATAGTTTTTTGTTGGTTTTGCACCAAGTTCGATTTGTGAGTTTCTCTAAGGATCCTAGATATTCCTATGGGTCGAATTTCTCACAGAATATTGAGGTCCACATGTGCCACTTATGGCATAAATTTTGCAGGTTACAAAAGAATTTGCCAATATATTTCCATCATTGTGTCCCATAAGGGATAAAAATGACATGTAGGAAATGATTCTAGCATGAAGTGTAGGATTCACATGTGAAAATTTCTCTAATGATATCATTTCCCTAATAGTATATCTTACAAAAAATGAACTTAATATGGGTGAACTTGTCAATTAATGCGTAATCCAAAACATGGAATCCAATCACATATTTTTCAAAATATTGAATGAATAGCATTTGGTGATTGCAAGTTGTTGAATAAATTTTTAAGAAGCATACTTTCTATTGTTGATGAATGCACTTAGGTTGATTAAAATTTTGTCTCAAAAAATCCTATTCTCCAGGAAGAAGACATCGACTCAATCCCTATGTGATTCTTGTATCTGGCAATCAATATTATTGGATAGGAGACCTACACCTATAGAGTTTGGGATGAATGTAGAAGATTGGGTCCAATGAGAAATAAGGAGAAAACATGCACTATGTACCATATTCATATATGCAAATTAACTAATCATATTAATTAATATAACATAATTTTACAATACATAAATTTTTAAATATTTAAAAATGCATAAATATATATTTATTTTAATTATGAT
>LPNX010579421.1:493765-516447 GCA_001517045.1 Pseudotsuga menziesii
GTTCATGATTGTCTCCTGTCTAGGGTTTGTATTTTTCCAATCTTCCGTGTATTCTCGAAGGATTGAAAAAAATTAGGCAGCATTTTTTCTTTCTTGACACACATTTCAAATTTAAACCGGCAACATAAATGCTGCCGGTTGATAGAAATATTTATAAAAACTATAAATTTAATGTTTAAATTTAACAAATTTAAAATAAATTTTTATAAGAAATTAATGATTTGTCTTGGGTCTAGGGTTGATTAATTGTCTCTATGGTTCATATAGGTTCTATTTACTTAGTGTCTTCTAGACTTTTTTCAAGCCTCTATGTATTCTCAGAGGATTGAAAAAAAATGGTCAGTATTTCTGCTTTCTCGGCGACAAATTTCAAATTTAAATCGGAAACATAAACGCTATCGATTGACAAAGTATCGATAAAACAAAAAAAATAAATTTTAAATAAATAACAAACTTAAATTACAAGTTTATAAAAATCCGACAACATTTATGTTTTTCGTCACATATTTAAAACATGTATAACAATGTTTTTTTTAATTTTAACCTAAAATTATTAAACTTAAAAAAAACATATAATTCAATCTAAATTTCAAAAAAATAATTTAGGATGTTCCCTCTCTACTCTGACTCCATCGTTGTGAAAGGCAGGTTTTGGATGGGTTATTTTTTGCTCCACCTACATGGGTTCCATAGTAGCTTAGTCGAGGTCTATGTGGAAAAGGTACCAAAAAGGGGCTGCAGGTCCCCGTGACCTCTTTTTATAATTGTTTTTGCACAGGGACCTCGATGGAGGTATGTAGCTCAATCGAGGTCTTAACACCTTGATTGAGGTTTTATTAAACCCTCAATTGAGCTTCTGCTAAACTCTCGATCGAGGGTTTAGCAAAAGATCGATTGAGGGTTTAAGAAAACCTTGACTAAGCATTTGTTAAACCCTCGATCGAGGTCTTAAGACCTCAATCGAGGGTTTAAAAGTTGCTCAATCAAGGTACGTTATTGTTTTTTTTCCAAAAGAACCTTGCCAAAAAGTGTAACCCAGCTCCATGGATTCACCCATGTGTTCTTGAGCCCGATGCCTCGACACTTCATTAAAAAATTACATGAAAAATAAAAAAATATAAGAAAATAGTCTTTCTTTTCAGAAATTACAACAATGACACCAACTAAGGTCAGCAAAAAGTTGTAATTTTAGCCACGAAAGAAAAGGGGTTGATACTTGTGTCACCACATTTCACTTTAAGGTTTTTTTTGTTTTTGTTTTTATGAAAAATATGAATTCTTACTGCTAGAATTCTCTTCTTATAATATACATTGTTATTACAAAATGGAAAGAAATCTACAAGCAGTAAGTGGGTGTTCAAGAAAAAATTAATGTATAAGGTCAAGTTAACTTCCCGAAGTCAAGGGAGTTTAATTTAGCGATATTTTCTCTCATTGGTTAGCTAACTTCCACAATGACACTATTTAAGTCTTTAGCTAAAGCATTTGATATTGATATAGAATAGAAGGATGTAGAGACACCATTTCTTCATGGTGATATTCAAGAAGAAATCTACATGAAAGAACCTGAAGGTTTATAGTAGAAGAAGAAAATTTGTTGTTCTACAAGTTTAAGAAGCCTCTCAATAGTTTAAAACAAGCACTCGTGATGTGGTATAATGAATTTCACATGTAAATCTAGTAGTTGGGGTTTGTATGAATTTAGGTTAATGACCATGCTTATGGGAAAAAAATTGTTGATAATTTCATATATTTAATTTTATATGTCGAAGACATGTTTGTGTTCGAAATATCCAAGATTTGATTACGAAGGTACAGCTGCAATGATCCTTAAAGCTCAATATGGAATATCTCAAAATACCAAATTTAATTTATGGAATGGAAATGCAAAGAGATTGTGTAGGTAGAAGGATCTAGTTAATCTAGAGAAATATGTTGAGACAGTTTTGAAACATTTGAACATGTGGTAGACTAGACCTGTTAATGTTTCTATTCATGTTAGAGTGAAACTATTTGTTCACCAGTGTCTAAAGAAATGAGAAGAAATAGGGTACATTCCAAATGTTTCCTATGATAGTGTTGTTGGTACTTGTAATGTCCCTCCTTACTGGCTTCCTGGTTTCCCCTAACTCATTCAATCCCTATGAGTCTAGGAGGAAATTAAATAAAATAAGATTTGCATAAATTTTGACCTATGAATTATCTAATTAATTAAATTAATGCATTTGAGAATAATGTAGTGTATAGTGTGATTATTTAATTAAAACATTAATCGTCTGGATTAGTTATAAAGGCTTAGGTGGGTGCATAAGATATATCATGGTCCCATTGAGATGCTTTACAAAATAAGGAAACTCAAATAAAGTAGCACAAAAGAATAAAGTTAGTTAAAAGTAGGAAATTTTTAGAATAATCAACCCATAGTTTACCCACTTAGACATTAATTTAATTATTTTTGTCTTATTAGCCTAGTTCATGTGTCCCACCTTGTGCAAGTTGTCTTTTACCTATCCATAGTGGTCAAACTCGCCTTATTTGACTCATGTAGCGCATGGGAAAGCCAAAGGAATCAAATCTGCTTTATTCCTAGCCTCCTAGGCGCCCTTCTAATTTTTCTGCTTTATTCCCTGTTTTTTCAGTGTTTTAAGGCAAATGGAAAAGCTAGACTAGGTGAGGTGAACTAGTTTTTTGTCCTCTTCATCCTCCAATATTTTCTCCTTGAAAAAGCATGTATGAGCTGCCATTCCACTACTCTTTAGCTTTCCTAAGCCATTTTGCCAATTCGTGAGCTCCATGACAGATTTGGGATCAGCTTTTTACACCTATGGGCGATTTGCTTATTTTTAGTAAGCCTGCTTTATGCTAGATTCGAATTGCTCCTCATGAATTCGAATCCCTGATGTATGTTATTTATTCAACAACCTATTATGTTACAAGGTTGGCTATTGTACACTGAGTTAATACAGTTTAGTGTTCAGCTCCAATTTCAGTCTCTTTGTGAGTGATTTTGCATGATCAATTGTTAATTGTTGTGAGTAAAATTAATCTATAACTAGGTTCAATTTCCACATGGTATCAGAGCCATTGTAGATCGATTTCTCTCCTTCAAAATTGTTTTGCAGGTTCGACATCAGTGACTGGGAGCCTTCTACTGACAGCCGGGACGGATTTTCTAAGCTATGGATCAATCACAGAAAACTATCTTGACTCCCTTCAATTTCTTTGAATGGAAAGCAGAGATGGAGATACTGTTGAGAAATAAAGGCCTCTACAGGGTTATTATGGCAATAGAGGTAGAGCCCAATGTAGCTGCAGAGAAGATAAAATGGCACAACAGGAGGGATGAGGCCTATGGTCTCCTGTGTCTGAGTATTTCCAGAGACCTCCGTTTCCATCTTGATGGATTGACATCACTGAATGAAGTATGGGAGAATATTTTTTATTCTTTTGGAAAGACAGATGAGATGAGGGGACATCAAATAAAAAATGAGCTGATTTCTCTGAGTCCAAATAGCTTTGAATCCCTGCAGCTATATTTCTCCAAGTTCAAAGCACTAGTTTTGCAGGTGAAACAGTGTGGGATCGAAAAGAAAGATGATCAGCTCATCCTAGCCATCCTCTCGAAGCTAGGCCCTGACTATTCAATGTTTTTTTCGACCCTCTATGCCACAAAACTGACAGCTTGAACCTGGAAGATGCCTAACCTTGCAGATTTCATGGAATCTCTCACACAAGAACGGGACAAGCTGGTGATGATGGGAACCATCAAACCATCCAAAGATCAAGCTTTGATTGCTGGAGATTCGAAGGTGGATTCAAAAAGCAAAAAGAAAGCTAAAAAGCCACCTGAGGAAAAGAGAGACAAGAAACAGTCTCCAGAGGAGCCACAAGGTTCCAAGAAGAACTACCAGAAGAAGAAAAACAAAGGTGAAATGAGCAAGTGCTCATACTTCAATAAGGGCAATCACACTAAAAGCTCTTGTATGAAGAAGCAAATAGACATGCTGACCCAAATCCTGGAGAAGAATGGCATCTCCCTTCCAGACAGCTCAAAGAAGAGAGAAGGAGGATCAAGTTCAGATGACAGAGAGAGAGTCCATGCATTGGTTGCTGGAACATCAAGCTCACCCAGATTTATCATTGATTCTGGAGCTTCAAGACACATGGTTTTGACCAAGGAGGACTTATCCTCACTTGACATGTCGAAAGGACCACCTATAGTACTGGGAGATGACTCTCTCACTGAATGTTTGGGAAAAGGGAGGATTGATCTTGATCATGGTCAGCTCAGCAATGTGTTGTATGTGCCTGGTCTTGCCTCCAACCTCTTGTAAGTGTACCAGATGACCCACACTGGGTCTCCTAAGACATTCATATTCTCCCCCGATGAAGTTGAGATCATAGAGATTTCAAGTGGTAGAGTCATTGGAAAAGGAGTTGTGAATCATGCTCAAAAGGTATACATGTTCTCACACTTCCCACCCTACTCAAACCCCTCTGCTCTTCTAATTCATTATATGAGGCTAGCAAGATTTCGCATGAAATATTTGGCCACCTAAATTACAAGTATCTTTCCGATCTTAGTGAAAAAGAGATGGTCATAGGGTTTCCCAAGATAAAATTTTCCAAAGGAGTCTGCAAGGTTGTATCCTAGGAAAACACCCAGAGCATAAATTTGAGAGAGCTAGTCATGAGAGAACCTCTGCACCGCTCGAGCTGATCCACGGTGATGTTTCTGGCCCATTCCCTCATATGTCCATGAGTCAGGACAAATATGCATTGACTTTCATTGATGACTTTTCTAGGTATTGCTGGGTTTACTTCCTAAAACACAAGTCTGAAGTTTTTGGCCTCTTCAAAGTCTTTAAGGCTTTGGTTGAAAACCATTCTGGGAGGAAAATCAAGGTCCTCAGATCTGACAATGGTGGTGAGTATGTCAAGTCTGATTTTATTAATTATTGTGCATATGTAGGTATTCATATGCAGCATTCTATCCCTTACACACCACAACAAAATGGTGTTGCTGAGAGGAAGAACATATCACTGAAGGAGATGGCAACATGCATGATGGAGGCCAAAACTTTGCCACAAAAGTACTGGGCTGAAGCTATCAACTGTGCAGCCTATAGTCAAAATATGGTGCCTCATAAAAATCTTGATGGTATGACTCCCTTCGAAGCATGGAGCGGGCACAATCCAGATGTGACCCATTTCAGGATTTTTGGCTCAAAGGCTTGGGCTAGAATTCCAACAGAGAAGAGGAAGAGTTTGCAGCCCCAAATCCAAGAGTGTATTTTTGTTGGATACTCTAAAGATTCAAAAGGGTACAAACTGATAAATTTGAGCACAAACAAATCCTTCATTGAAAGGTGTGTTCAGTTTGAAGAAGAACCCCTTGCAGCAGTGGAAGTTGGAGAAGCCTCTTCTCCACCTGAACCTCAAGAAGTAAGTAAAGAGTTTGTTGAACATGATGATTCTGATTTTTATGATGGATATGAGTTTATTTCAGACCCTAACATCCCTACAAGGCCAAAATGGCCAGCCAAGACACTACATGCAGCAGGAGAGCTAGCTGGGGATCCCAATGACCCAAGGAGGACTAGATCTCAATTTGAGAGTGGTTTGTGCATGAAGGATCCTATGTTTGCTGAAAAATGATATTTGATGGTGGAGTCTGATCCTCAAACATATTAATAAGAATAAAGAGATCCAAGATGGAAAACAGCCATGAAGGAGGAGTTCAACTCACTCCAGAAGAGCAGCACATGGGAGCTAGTGGATCTTCCTCCAGGAAGAAAGTTAGTCCAGTGTAAGTGGGTCTATAAGACCAAATTTGCTGCTGATGGTTCACCACTAAATTAAAAGGATAGATTGGTAGCCAAGGGCTACTCACAGGTTCATGGCATAGATTACAATGAGACCTTTGCCCCAGTGGCAAAGATGGATTCCATCAGGCTAGCTCTAGCCATTGCAGCCTCAAGGCAATGGGAGGTACATCACATGGATGTAAAATGTGCCTTCCTGAATGGAGATTTCACTGAATAGATATATACGCAGCAGAATCAAGGTTTTTCTACTAACCCTTCTCTTGTGTGCAGGTTGAGAAAGTCATTGTATGGGCTAAAGCAAGCCCCCAGGGCTTGGTATGCCAAGATCGATAGCTTCTTGCTATCACTGAATTTTGTTCGGTGTAAATCAGATCAAAATGTCTATTTGAAGTTAGTTAATGGTTTATTAATGATCATTGTGTTATATGTTGATGACCTCCTCATTACAGGAAGCTCAAAGGCTGAGATTGCTTCCTTAAAAGGAGCTATGAACCAAGCCTTCTCCATGACAGATTTGGGGCTCTTAAGTCAATTTTTGGGTCTTGAGATTTCTCAAACCAAAGATGGAATCAAGGTGCACCAGTCCAAATATGCCTTGGACTTGCTGAACAAATTCAAAATGAAGGATTGCAAAGCAAGCAAAACTCCTTTCCTTTCAAGAGTGAAGCTGGAAGAAGCTGATTCTTCACCTATGGTAAACAATACACTGTATAGGCAATTGATTGGATGTTTGTTGTATCTGACACATACTAGACCTAATATTTCTTATGCAATAAGTGTGGCTTCTTGATACATGGATCAGCCTCATCAGATCCATTGGAAAGCAGCCAAAAGGATCCTTAACTTTGTGCAGGGAACAAGGACACATGGGATCTTCTATAAAGCAAAATCTGATCTTGATTTGATTGGATTTACTGACAGTGATTGGGAAGGTGATAGTGCAGACATAAATTCCACATCACGATATGTGTTCATGCTTGTAGAAGGGCCAATCAGCTGGTCAAGCAAGAAACAGAGTGCCATTGCTCTCTCATCTACAGAAGCAGAGTACAGAGGAGTTGTTAATGCAACAACTCAATGTTTATGGTTGCAGGGATTACTTGGAGAGTGCGGCTTCAAATCAGAGTACTCAACTACCATCTATTGTGATAACCAGAGTACCATTCGAATTTGCAAAGATCCAGTTCAGAAGCAGAGAACCAGACACATTGAGATCCATATGCACTACATCAGAGAGCTTGTGCATGATGGAACCATTCACCTACTCTTCTGTTCATCTTCAGAACAAGTAGCTGATATCTTCACCAAATCATTTTGTGAGAAGACCTTCAGCGATCTCAAATCACTGATGGGGATTGCTGATCATGCTGTGAAGCATGAGTGAAGACAAAAATACAAAATTTTGTTTTACAGTCCATGTTTTAGGGAGGATTTTCCCAAGTTTTTAGAATTGAGATAAGAGACTAACTTATGCTCAGTTACTGTTAGGATATTTAGATACTTAGGAGATAGTTAAGATCAATTTTTTATAATATATACATTAGGAAAACTGTGTTTGTTTAGTATGCATTAGTATTCATTTGTAAATATACAATCTGACGGTTGCGATATGTTCTATACATAGAGTGATCTTATGGTTGATATTCTCTTAGATCATAACTAAGATTTATCCATGGATTAACACCCGATTGGTCCATGATATATATTTAAATATAATGGAGGGTCATTGTCTAGTATATTGATTATGATAAGATCAATTGTAACCTTCTTTATTTTGCATAATAAAATTCCTCAAGTAGCTATTTGGTTGGGGTCATGGAATGTTTCCATTTCAAGGGTTTAAATCATGTAAAAACATTGATGTGTCAATATGTGATCTATATGTGTGAGTGGAAAATCTAGGTTTTCATTATTTTAAAAGTATCATGTTTACTCGAACATGGTATCATATCATTTATTAAGGGCTCCTTTTGTTGATGATCTCTATCTTGAACTAATGTTACTAAATGTTTGAAAGGGTTTCTCGTTCTAAAATGTATGCACATTTATGGCTTGTGAGAGGTGTTCACATCTGGAGCACCATTTCCATTGGAAAATATCTCTTGTTCGAACAAAAAAGGTTTTTTTCCCTAGATACAACCATTTCATCAAATATGATGGTATATTGTTACAGTGACATTTTTTTTAAATAATTTCTTATATTCTTTTGAGATCTAGCTTCATATTTTGTTTCAGATTGTTTCCTTCCCTATATATGCGTTCTCTTTGTCACACCCCTTGTGTGATTGTGGAAAATAAGAAACAAAAGGGAAACGATTTTTTTTCTACTATGTATGCTCTTTGCCGTGCACCTTGTGTGGTCATGATAAATTAGAAACAATGTGCAAAAATAGAAATTCAGGTCAAGCTAATGACAAACAATATCAAAGGTGTGGAATATTATTTTCTTTTGTAGTTTTTTGTTTTGGTTTATATGAAGTAATTTTTAGGAAAAGAAGAAAGCATCCACTTCAAGATAGAAGAGTTAAAAAAACCTTCCTCATTTCCATATAATTTTACATACCTTTTAATATTAACCACATGGTTAAAATTTTATTTATTCATTAAGAAGTATTGAGTTCAAGTCTTATTGTTAATTACTTTTCTAAAAATGTATGTAATTTCTATTTTTAAATTACTTTATTGTAAAAGTGCATTTCACTTCAATTATAAAAGTGAGTCACTTAAATTTTTTTATTTTTTGCATGCAATGTTCTAAGTAACATCATTTCAAAAGTGAACTTCAATTATGTTACAAACGTGGTTCATATAATGCAACATTATTCCAAAGTGATTTTAAAAGGTTAATATTGGGAAGAGTGGGGGTATTTTTTCAGTCTGTGCAATCCTCTACTTTCCACATCTCTTTGTGTCATCTTCAACCATTTTTCAATTAAGCATAACTTCCTCATCCGGAGTCAGTTTTCGATACCGTTTCTTTTTTTAAATAACCTACTTTTTAAGATATTTGCATCTAGATCATTGGTTTCTATTTTGAAGACCTTATTTTTCATTATTGTCTCGCTATGTGATATTATACTTCCCAATTCCAACTACTTCTCATGGAAATATCTCATGGGGGGTGTTCTACAAAGTAGGGTACTTTACTGAATTACCTTAGTGAAAGAAACATAACCCACCGATGATGATAAGAAAATAAGATGGAAAAATAAATGTGATGAAGATTGTGGATTGATTGGGATGTCAAAATATATTGGTTTGGAATTCCACTTATCTTGAATTGATGAACTAGATAAATCTTGGGAAAAATTAAAAGCCATATTTGGTAAACACAATGAAATTTGAGGTCGTGAACTAGAAAATGAGTTGCTTTCCTTAAATCCAAGTGACTTTTTATGCATTCAAGATTATTTATCGAAGTACAAAACTCTTACTCTTTTATGTGTAGAATGCAAAATTAAAATGGAAGATAAGCAATGTATAAATTATCGTATTCTTTTAAAAATTGGACCTACATATTATTATTTTGTATCTACATTTTACTCCATAAAAGAATCATTGGATATAACTAGATATAAATATCCTTTTCTTAAATCCTTTTGTGATTCCTTAATTAGATATAAAGATACGCCCATACATATTGGAATGATTAGCAATGTAGATACCTCTAGGAAATCCTTATTGGAACAAAAGAAAGAAAAGTACAAGAATCCCAAGAAGAAAAATGATTGCAATAACATGCTAAACAAGGGTCTCAAACCCTATCAGTAAGCTCATTCTTTAAAAAATTACAAAAGAACCAAGAGAAAAGGTAAAAATACTAACCATACTTGCAACTATTCTCGGAAATATAATCATGATCAGTATAAATGTTTCAAGAAGTTGGAAGCCTTGGAAGTAGAAATGGAGAAGCACCACATTATACTTGATTTGTTTTCAAAATCTATATCTCATGGAAATGCACTTTGTGCTTATATTTTTTCATATGCTACATCTTCTTCTTCTACTTTAAATGAGTGGCTCATTGATTCTCAAGCATATTATCATATTAGCATATTATTATGCATGAATATAAAACCAAATTTTTTTTTATTGGTGATGATAGATATCTAATTGTTTTAGGATATGGAACAATTCTAGTAGATAATGGTACTTTTAGTGATGTACCATGTGTTGCAAGAATTTCTTTCATTTTTTTTATCAATCTGTCAAATCACTCATTCTGGTGAAGGAAAAACCGTAATGTTCAGACCTCACTAAGTTGTAACCAAGGATTTTAAAGATCCTAAGAATGCCCTAGCTACCACAATTGTTGATGGTATTACCTGGTTTTACAAATTTCACAACTTTGTGTCATCACCTTTTCCTTTAGTTTTCATTCCTCATAATGATGACTTGAGCAAAATTTTGAATGAGATTTTTGGGAATATAAATTACCGCTCTTTGAAACAACTATGTAAAGAAAATATGCTGACAAGTCTTTCGATGGTATCTTGTAGGGATGGTGTTTGTTCCAGTTTTGTACTTGGAAAACATCATCGGGGTAGATTTGAAAAAAGTTACTCTTGGGATTCCTTCGCCCCTTTGGAGCTTGTGCATAGTGACTTGTGTGGTCCTATTACATCTACTTCATTTCACAGGTTTCAAATATTTCTTAACCTTCGTTGATGATTAGTCTACATGCAATTGGTTTTATTTCATAAAACTTAAGAGTGAAGTATTTATCATATTCTAGGCCTATATAAGGCACTAGTTGAAAAAAAATCTTGTCATCAAATTCTTAAGTTAAGCTCCAATAATGAGGGAGAATATATTAACAATAATTTCACTATTTTCTAGACATAATGGGGAATCAAATAAAAACACATAGTTCCATATACACCACAAAAAATGTTATAATTAGATGAAAGAATCACACTTTTAAATATATGGCTAATTGTATGCTTCAAGCTAAGAGGCTAAGTCTTCAATTTTCGGTTGAAGTTGTAAATTATGCAAATTAAATAGTTAATCATACCCTCACTAAATATTTACAAGGTACAACACTAGAAGAAGCATGGAGTAAAAATAAACTAGATGTAAGTAGCTTCAATGTGTTTGGTAGTGAAGCATGGGATCACATTACATATGAACACCAAAAATCATCGCGTCCTAAAAGTCAAAAGTGCATATTTGTTGGATATTTCGAATATGTAGAGGTTGTATAATTCTTCAGCCACATTCTCATGATATAATTTTTACAAAATATGTTAAATTGCAGAAAAATATCTTGTCTTAGATGCCTAACCTGAAATTTCTACCATCAATGGTGTACAAGCCTAATTGAACACGTGTGCTTTCTTGTATTCCCAACTTCCTTGAGAAATTTCCAACTCTATTTTTTGATGATCAAAGTGAGGATGAAAATCCACCTCCACCTACTCATTTCCCTCCAGTTGCACCAGCACAACCACTTCCTTGACAGTTCCATTGAACATGTGAAATGAATGGTGATATTGTTGGTGATCCTAGAGATCCACATCAAATACATTCTCATTTCTAATCAATCACTTCTCTTTTGGATCAAGTTTCAGAGAATCATGATACAAATACTTTTGCAGAAGCTTGAGGGAAGCCATATCTGAATGTAGCTATGGATGAAGAATATTTTTCTTTAATGACGAACAATACTTGAGATCTTGTACCTCTTCCAAAAGGAAAAAAACTTGTGAGATGTAAATTGGTCTAGATAACTAAGTATTCATTAAATGGAATTTTTGAAAGGATTAAGGCAAGGTTAGTTTCCAAACATGTTTCCCGTGTTGATGGAATTGACTACAATGAAACCTTTCCTTTAGTTGTAGAAATGAACTTCGTTCAGCTTGTTATTTCACTTGCATCCTTACATAAATGCAAGGTTCATCAAATGGATGTCAAGTATGCATTATTACATGGTTATTTTTAGGAGGAAATTTACATGGAACAATGTCCTCGATATGTTCGGAATGACTCTAACATTGTCTGACACCTTAAGAATTCCTTGCATTAGCTTAAGAGAACTCATCGAGATTGGTATGCCAAAATGGATAGCTTTCTCCTTGACACTAGTTTATCTAAATGTCATTCTGACCCCAATGTCTATAATAACGAAGTAGGAAACAATATAATTTTTTTTTTTTTTTTTGTGTTGATGGTCTTATTCTGAATAGTAGTGACCCTAAGCTTTTAACTCATATGAAATCCACTTTAATATAAAAATTGAAATGATAGACTTAGGAAATTTGAATTAGTTTATTAGTCTCCAAGTCTTGCAAACCAAGCACAAATAATTCTTTCCTAGTCTAAGTATGCTTGTTACCTTCTTCATCGTGTTCACATGGAATATTGTAAACCAACTCCTTCTTCCTTCTAGCCGAGAGTCAAAATTTCTACCACTTGCACTTCACATGAAGTTACAGATACCACCTTGTATCATCAACTTATTGTTAGTCTCTTATAATTGACTCATATCCATCCCGATATTTCTTTTTTGGTTGGTTTTGTTTCCTCCGATATGAAAATACCCCATGAAAGTCATTACTTTGATATATCGATGATAGAATTCAGTTTGAGATTCATTACAATACAAGGGGGACCCCTTTCTTGATTGGCTTGAATGATTCATATTGGGTCGATGATCCCAATGATCGGAAGTCTACTGTAGGTTAATGTTTTAGTCGAAGATCTAGACCTTTCAGTTTGGATTGTAATAAACAACAATATATTTATCTTTCTTGAACAAAAGAATAATATCAATTTGCAATTAATGCCGGTGAGGAATCTTGATGGATTCAACATATCATTTAAGAGTTTAGATTCGAGTAGCAACAACATAGTCTATTTTGATGTGATGATCAATGTGCCATCGATCTCGTGAAATACACATTTCAACATCAATGCAAAAAACGCATTTATCTATGTATGCACTTGATTAGAAATCATGTTCATGAGTTCATTCTTGAAGTGTTATTCTACCTATAGATGATCAAGTTGCATACATATTCACAAATCCTCTTACATAAGTGAAGTTTTATAAAATTCAATCTCTGTTAGGAGCTCTGAAACTTGTCATTAAGGGGGGGTAGGATCTAATGCCTCCTTCCTTCTCCTAATACTATCACTTTTGTAAATTCTTCAATCCTATCCCAATATGTTCTTAAGGGGGGATTTTAGGATATTTAAACACTTAGGAGTTAGTTAAGATCAACTTGTTATAATATATCCGTTAGGAGAAGTGTGTTTCTTTAATATGAATTAGTATGAATTTGTAAATAACTAATTTTATGTTCATGATATGTTATAGACATAGAGTGATCAAATGGTTCATCCTCTCTTATATCATAACTACCTTTTATATGTGGCTTAACACCTTATTGGTACATGATATCTATTTGAATATAATGGAGGGTCATTGGATAATTGATCAATTATGGGAGGCTTATTTGTAACTTTATTTATTTTTCATAATAAAATGACTAAAGTAGATATTTGGCTGGGGCCATGGAGTATTTCCATTTTAAGTGTTTAAACAACATGAAAACATCACTGTGTTGATCTATGATATGTTTGTGTGAGTGGATGCTCTAGGTGTTTGGTCTTTTGGAATTACCATATGTAAGCAAACAATTAATTTTTGATATGAATGTTGTTGCTGTCAAATGAGAAAAATTAGAACTCATTCCATGCCTTATATATGAAATTCATTACCCTTATATGTTGTTTTAGTTTGTGTGAAACTATACTAGTTAAGTAATCCCATATTGGAATTTTCCTATCTAGCTTCCAAATCATGCTAAATTGAGTCAAATCTGTTATTTTAGTGTTTTTTTTAGTATGCTGGGTTGTATATCAAGTGATCCACTTCTATTCTTCGCCAGAATCATTTGGTTTCCACATAAATCCTAGGCCCATTTCTTACCAAAGGATTCTACCCAGGTGTGACATATTCTAGTAAATGTGTAGTTTTTGCAGTTGGGAGTCTATTTAGATTATGTAGATAATACTAAGGCTATGTTTGACCTTGATGGCATATTTCAAGAGAATAGGAAACTTTTTGTGTTGTATTAAGCAAGTTTGATACCAAATCAGTTAGTGTAGTTTTTAAAATTTCTATATAGAGTACATCGATCCTTAAATTATACTTCACATTTATATAAGAAGATGTATCTCTACACCTATGAGAACAAATACAAATATCCTTAAAATATCCATCAAAGAAATATTCCAAATTACTTTCTCAAGTTTGCAGTTGTGACTCTAGTATTAGTTATTTAAGAAGAATATTTTGAGGCATATGAGGAATAAGAAATTGTTGGAGTATTGGGTACAACTGCATGTTATAACCCCCGGACCCTCTAGGAATTTCCTGGAGATAGGGCCTTATGTTGGGTTTCAAATGGTCATCAACATTTGTAGGTTTTCGTGTAACGAGAAACCTTATAGAAATCATCCACATAGAAGGAGGATGTCAATGAGATGAGGATGGTTACTTTAGTGAATAAATGAACAATGTATACTAGTGTGTTGAACCATCAAACGATCAATAAAATAATGATTTATCAATGAGGAAAATAGCCATGAAAAATATTCCTCATAACTATCAAGATTATCTCTCTTTGAGGGAAGATATTCGTAAGAACATATATTCCAAAGATTACTTTGAATGCCAATAAGTATTTTTTTCCAAAGATATCTATGAGATCTCTTTCGAAGGAAACATAACTTGATGGGGGGAATCAGTTTGTTCTGCCTCTCCAAGAAAAGAAGAAGAAGGAACCAAAGGTTAATCTTCATCAAATCCATTTGCATATTCAAATATCATGAGGTTATTTTTTTTTTCTTCGAGTAGAGTCTCCAAAAGTTGTGATCCTAGTACCATTCAAAATGGAGAATCCTCAATTTTCCTAGAATATGATGGAAATGAATTCGAAGAACCTAGAGGTAAAAGAGAAGGATTTCATATTGATTTTCTCCAATCAAATGAATAAGTGAATCAAATTGAGCCAAAATTTGTATATGTGATTCTTAATGTGGAATCCAAATAGGAAGATCATTCTTGCACCAATATACTAAAAGAAGAAGATGAAGAGAAGCAATGTGTAGTTGAAGTTCCAACAACCCATTATCAGGTTATTGGAAGGATGGGAGCTGAAATCACTTCTATATTCTTTGTTGGGTACTTCAATATCACATCAAAGGATATTTATTATGTTGATGGTGGTGATACATATTGTGGATGAGGTAAAAACGAATAACATAAACAATATTCGCAGTCACCACTTGAGCTTCACAATGAAGAAAAAGAAAATACCACACCAGTTCGGTGTGAACCAGATATTTTGATGGAGGAGAATTCGACCATAGCTATACCACATGAGGAGGAATATATGATGCAAAGGTACGATAACAACTCATATTTTTCTATTCCATTGTGTCATAATGAGGTTGCATTCACTTTAGGCGAGAAGTTTGGCATGGTGGATTCCTCTAGTATTCATCCTCAAATTTCTGGTGTTCACGTAGTATGAAGTGAGAGGGATAGATTATTGGATGGGAGTTTGTATGAATCTCGTAAGGTGTATGAAACCACCTATTTCATCACATACAATGTTGAGAGGATTCCTTTAAATGACTTTGATATCCAAGTCTTAGTCTTATAAGAAAAGATGTTGTAGGCACTGGAAAGAACTAATGGTGCACATAATGTGGTTGATTAACTTATGAGGAGGAACCAATTGGAGGAGAGGAATAGAGTCCTAGTTTAAAGGATTTGTAGTGCTTATTTGTGCATCTTACAATAATAAATAGTAAGAATGAAGCCATATTTCTTTCAACTCTTAATGGATAAATATATTTCTCTCAAGATTTCCAAAGATAAGGCCATGGAGTTGGAGCAAGTTCATATGGAGTTTGGAGGGTCACATGATTACTAAAGCACCATTGCAAATCATATTTCTATGGTGGTGAAAACTATGATTTGATAAAATAACCACAAGAAAAGATTACAAGTAGAACAGTCAATGTTGCGGGAGGTTGAGGGATGAATTATCTTTGAATATGTTGGCTAATCATTTTTCCCACTTCAATAAGATAATGAATTGTATTTATGTGAAAAAGAGTTATCTTTGATGAATTTTATTTATGTAAAGAAGAGTTATCTATGATCAACAAGCAAATAATACTTTTCATCCATGGATTTGGTGGGTAGATACATAACTATGACAAATTCCTAGGGCTGTGCAAGACTTGATCACATTTGTAAGGGTTATTTATGCATTAGTGATGTATCTATTCAATATTTTGATATTGTTATGTTATATGAGTATCATACAATGCAACTTTTGATACAATATGATTCCTTCCCCATATATTCATTCATACCTTGGGGTAACAAATACATAGAAAATGAGGTGTTATCTCATGGTATGTGATTCATTATGAAGCATGGATACATTGTGGGGGATATTGAATGCCTTACCACTATTCAAGGCACAAATATTAACTACTTACACCATATTAAATACATTGGTAAGCTACTACAAAGGCATGAGAAGTTTTTTGAATACCTTCCACCTAGAAAACCACCTGATAAAGGTGTGAAGGACAAGATCAAGTTGAAGGTGGTTATGTCACCTATCATGATCCCATATTTAAAGCATCCCATTTATTTTGAAATAATAAAATTGCATCCAAATGGAAGACATCATTCCATGTATTACATATCCATCCCAACCAACATACATGCAATGGATAATTCTAGTCAACACTCATGTGTGGAAAAGGTTAATTCTATAAATTTGATCATGAATGAAATAAGGGAGAAGATAATGTAGCAGTAGATGCATTTCTCTCCCTAATGGAATATTCACTTGATTTGGAAATTCATCTAGTAGTCGAACATTCCAAAGGTAAAGTTGTATATGAGTTGTTGAATGTTTGGTTTAAAAGGAAAATTTTGAAATCATGGATGAAGTTATATACCAAGTGACAAAATTACCTTGTATGAAGGATTTTATGGGGGCTTCACATGATTAATTCCTAGTTGAGGATACTCTTCAAAAGGGAGTAAAATATCTATAAAATATCACTCAACATTGTAAACATATGAATAGGTTCAAAGTAGAAAGTTGAAGGCACCTTCAAGAATTCCTAGAAGTTGGATTCACAAAGTTCCATGTGATTCCAACTTCATCTCCAATCATCCTAGAAAAGGAAAGGAATGGAATACATGAGGAAAACACTTCCCCAAGTTTTATATCCACATTTTCCATCACAAGTTTAACTTAATGGGATAACTTATATAGGAGAAAACTCCATGTTGCCATTATGGCCATTATGGAATCTTATTCATAGCCATTGAATGGGATAATGTACCATTTACACTCCAATATTGCATGTACAAGGTGTTTTCCAAAAATGTTTGTTAGTATGTATTAATTCTCCTTGATGAGATTTTGATTTATAACATGATTTGGGAAGACTATTTGCACCATTTGGATATTGTACTATTTGTTTTTGCATATAATCCTTTGTATGATAAGATTTCCAAATGTGAGTTTGGAATGATTGAGATCATGTATCTTGGTGATATTATTGTGAAAGATGATTGAAAAGTTCATTGAAATAATATTTTGGCCACTCTTGTTTTGGAAAGCCGAAAGAACTACATCTAGTTGGGAGGATTCAACTTCCATACTACTTTATTCACATCCATTATAAAGTCATCCTTAACAGCACGGTATTGGTATGGATTTCCTAACCGTTTGGATAATATTTTTGGAGGTTTATTAGTGAAACAAACAAGATCTTGTATCCAAAGAAATACATGCATATTAGATTAAATCAAGCATAAGATGCAAACAGTACCAAATCATCCAAAGAGCTATGGAGACAACAACCAAACAAAATGAGAATTCCAAGTAAACAACTTGGCATATCTAAAGTTGAATCCATATAAGAAATTTATTTCAAGAAGAAATAGGGATGCAAATTTGATGATAATGTGACATGTTCCATGCAGAATTGTGAGGAGGATAAGAAAAGTTTCTTGTGAGTTGGAGCTTCCATAAAGGAACAAGGTACACCATGCATTACATGTTTCTTATATCGTACAAGTGTTTGTACAATAGGAGATAGTATCAAGGGAGATTCTTTCATTTGATGATGAAGGAAAATTAGTTCTTATTCCTAAAAGGATTTTTCATGTAGGATAAATAAAGCTGAGGAATAGAATCATCAAAGAATATATTGTTTAGCGGAAAAATTTTCAACTAAATACGCAACATGGAAATGAGAGAAAGTATTGAAACAAATAGGATTTCAATTTCCCTAGGAAAAGAAATATTAGGAGGGGGAGATTGTAATATCCCCACCTTAGTGGATCCCTAGTTTCCCCCTAACTCTTTCAATCCCTATGATTCTATTATAAAATTCATTAAAAATATATTGGGATAATAATTTTACTATGAATAATCTAATTTATTAAATGGATTCATTGGATAATAATGTAGGCTATAGTTTGATTATTTAATTAAATAATTAATTTTCTCGATGAGTTGTAAAATCTTGGGAGGGAATATAGGAGACAAGGTGCGACTATGGAGCTTCTTTTTAAAATAAGGTAACTGGAAGAAAATAACATAAAACAAGAAAATTGGTGAAAGGAGAGAAATTAGAAGAAAGGCAGGAAAAGAAATGTAAATCAGGAAAGCAACATAAAATCAAGGAAAAGCATAGTAAATCAAAAAAACTGGAAAACAGGGAATCTTTTTCATAAATATGCAAGTCTCCAATTATGTCAAGGAATGTGCATTTAATGATTCTAGTGGTACAATACAATCAATTTATACATTAACTAGCTTGTCCATGAAACAATTAGTACCTATAAAAAAGAGACAGATTGCACCATTCACATGATTTTCCATTCTTGACATTTAAAATTGGGATCTGTAACCTTTCAAATATTTGGGAGATGTGCCCCTTGTTACCGGCTGGGAGATGCACCACTACAATCATTATGCTAGTTGATTCTTCAGTTAGAAATTGAGAAGAATGCATCTAACCATTCTTAGTGAATTTGTGTGCATGTCCATGTGCTATTGTAGGTCACTTGAAATATAGAAGAAGAGTTGATGATACAAAGGTTTAAAAATATAAATCTTGATGTTCTTTGTTAGTTTTTAGTTTTCCTAAGTTAATTATCTTAGGATATTTATATTGAAGAATAATAATCAGAACAAGATATCCAATATACAGAAGATACACAAGACACATAAATTTTCATTGGGGAAACCATAAAGGATAAAACCCCTCAAACTTCCTCAGAATAGTTCTGTCACAAAGGAAATATCACAAGATGGAATAACCCCAAGGACAATATGTTTTCTCCAAATGTCTCTCTTCATCCTCATTTTCCACTCTCTTCTAATGCATAGATGAGAGAGTGAATAATTGTGTGACAAATGAGAAGTGTGCCTCCCTATTTATATTCTTCCATTGAGTAACTAAATCAACTAAGTAGGTTGTCCAAGTAACCTCTTGGGGTCGACCTACATAAGAATACTCATAAATACATTTTCATTTATTTAACTTGGGGACTATTTCCCCAACTTACACTAAAATAAATCCTGGAATTAGTGTCCCATTTAGCATCCCTTCTTAGTGTAATTTTGTTTTACATTGAGTGGTCAAACTAGAAGCTACATGGGACGCATCATGGACAAAACTTAAAGTGTCTAAAAAAATTGCTTTTTTTGCTTCCTAGATAGCATTCTTTATGATGTCCAAAATAGCGTCTATTTTTTTTCTTCCATAATAGCATCCAACTTTGTTTCCTAGATAACTTTGAGTTTTGCTTCCTAAAAAGTGTCCAACTTTGCTTCCTAAACAACGTTAAGGTTTGCTTCCTAAATAGCGTCCTATTTTGCTTCCTAGTGAGTGTCTACTTTTGCTTCTTAAATGACATCCCCATTAGTGCCATATTTGCATCCTTAATAGCACCATGTTAGCATCCAAAGTAGCATCCAATATTGCATCCATTTTTTCTACCACTTTAGCATCCCATTTTGCACCATGTTTTACTTCCAAATATGTGCCAATTTTTGCTTCCAAATTTGCACCAATTTTTGCTTCCTTTTTTGCATCGTGTTTTTTTGCCAAAATGACACCAAATATTTCTTCTATTGTTGCACCATATTTTGCTTCCTATGTAGAACCATGTTTTTCATCCAAAGTAACGTCTTATTTTTCTACCATATCAACGCCATGTTTGGATTCATCATTAGTGCCACGTGTTGCATGCTCTTTAATTCCTATTTTCACATATCTCATTTTTTGGTCACTTATTTATTCATTTTTAGTAATTATATATATGAATTTTGGTCGCTTATCTCTAATTTTTTGGCTAATAATTTAGTTGTTTTTAACCGATATTATAATATCATTAAGGAATGGAGGAATCAAACCACCAACATCCTTCTTGTAAGGCAAGCACTCTTCAATTGAACTAGCACCCTTTAAGAATTTCGGAACCTAACTCACAGGGTCCTCTATAATGGTAAAAAGGATCAATACACAACTTTGAGTATCTAATGGTCAGAAAAAGGATGATAGATTGTATAATTTCACAATATATGATCAAGTAGGTTATGAAATCCATAAACCTTTTTTAGTAATTTTGAACAAAACTCAAGAAATTGGCTTAATGGGATTGTTAAAATCAATATGCATTAGCTAGAAATACAGGTTAATTGCAGCGAGAAGTTTCACAAGATATCATGTGATTGTAAAGCCAAGATTTTTATATCAATTCAAGACAAATTCATGCAAAATTTACAACAATTTTGATCTCAACATGCCTAGGCATGAACATTTGTAGTTTGTCATGAAATCAATTCTCATAATTATTATCTTTAACATAATCCAGATACAAAAATGAAAACATCACCAACTAAATAGAGTAGGAGTTATTTCCAATCAAAGATCAAGAATAAAATTATAAATACCCTTTAATAAAAATCATATTAATAAAAAATCAAGCATTCAACGTGGAGGATATACATAATGATGAATAGGAATTGGTTCAGGTTGCAACTGCAACAGGGACCAAATAGAAAAAATTTCACAAATTTTTCTTGTATTTTTTCAAACACCAAGGAGATGAGGAAAAAGGAAGTTTTTAATCCTTGAACAGACACCCTAGAACATGAGGAAAATAAAACAAAAATGTTATCCTTGTTACTACCTACATCTGATTGGGATCACATCAAATGGCACATATCTCTTTAAAATATTCTCAACTAGAAATCCAACTTTGATGTACCCCTTCAACCACTCTATGAAGCATCTCAGATAGTATATTTACACCAAAAGGTCAAGTAGAACAAACTAAAAGTAAATCAATTATCAAATAGTGAAGAGACATACCTTTGTCACAAAGAAGTATTCCTTTCGAGACTCCTAAATTCGATGACTAATGACATACTATCAATCACTATAGACGAATGGAAACTATAGGATTTGACACCAACTAAAATATAAAAAACAAAAGAGAACATCATCAAAACCAAGAGTAATATCAAATCTCTATTGCACACCTTCTGACCCAATGGAAAATCATCGTTCCTATTTGTGTGCACTCTTCTAAAGTATTTGAATAGAGAAGCATGTCATCCCACTTAAGACGAAACCCATCATCCCAGAAAATGCCTCTCATTAGTTCAGGTGCAACATCCTCATATATTGTTTTACTTCGATACTGTGGAGGACCAACCTAGAAAATACCACTAATAAATTTCATGCACTACTAAGAATCTTATACACTATGACTATTACAATAGCGTTTGTATAAATTTGACAAAAACAGAAAACTACCTCTGGGTCACGATGCGAAGCTTGGTAATTCATGGTTTCGGTTGAACGATCCATGACTTTATGCCATGTAGGGCCTCCATCTTTGGCTTGCAAAAGATTACACAAGTTCTCAAATTCTTCATCCATAAGAACCAATGTATCTTGTCCTGCATTATGATCAAACATATTGGAAGTACATAAACATGTCATACATCCATATGCAATTAAAGTGTTGAAGCTTAGAACCATAAAAACGCATTGCAATATTGCACATGCACAGATCAAATCTACACAGAAGATATACACAAGGATGATTCCCATAATTTAGAACCCATTTTCTTGATACATTTGGGAATGAAACTATAACAAATAGTACAACATAAACAATTAGATCAATTTTATGGCACTATATTTGGTTGTTTTTGAATTCTTAGTTCTATATGTGGGGTGATTAAGAATACCAAGAACATGTATTTTGTTAAAATTTTAATTTCTAAGCAACCATGAGTAGCATTTGGATTAGTAGATTTAGGATGAGTAATTGTTTTGTATCCCCACTCTTTACAATTTCGGAATTGAACATCATCAACTCTAAAAAAGTAGTGAATTAAAGGATAAGCTTGGAAACCCAAGTAATTATTCATCTACTCCCTCATGGGTTTTGCACATAAGATTAACAAGCTTCATAAAATGTGTCATGGTGCATAGATTTTTCCATTTTTATGTTACTCAAGGCTATCGATGCATGTGAAAAAAATAATTATGTAGACCGAAAGCAGTAATCAGAAATCCATTGTAGGAAACACATAGTAGAAGTCAAAAGACACACATAACTAAGAATGCAATTTCCAACTAAACTAAATTGAAACATAAGCACAATGAAAATAATAACAGAAAGATAGAAAGCTATATTCTTTAATATATATATATATATATATATATATATATACATATATATACATATATATATATATACATATATATATA